>JAODFW021113946.1:0-16229 GCA_027575235.2 Palythoa mutuki | reverse complement strand
GAGCCAAATATCGTAATAATATCTATAGATAATTATAGTGTCCTTCAATAATAATAGGTACCTCACGTAAAATAAATATAGGGTCCTTCATTTTCAATAGGTTTTTCATGTAAGATAGAGTCCCTAAATGATATTAGGCATTTCATGCAAGACAAATATAGTGTCCTTGAATTATAATAGATACTTCATGTAGGATAAATAAGCTAGCTAAATCCTTTTACGAGCCAAGCAGCCCAATGGCGCCAGTGCTTATCTCCGGTTTCTGTAGTGTTAAACGGATGAGAGTCATTGACTCCCCATAGACAGGGCACTAATCTATCGCAGGTTAGCCCCCAGCAGAAGCTATTACTCATTTTACCGACCTTGGGAGGATGGAAAGCGGAGTCAAATTTGGCGGAAAAGATGGTCACACAAATGTTCAACACTCGGTGTAAATTTATTTTCAAAATCTTCCTACCTCCAACGCACCTCAAAAGCCCAATGATCCGCCACTTAAAAGACTAAAGTAAACTGGAAACAGTTACCGTCACCAAAGATAGTAATCAAGCTATTTCAATCAATCTTTATTTTGTTTTTAAATTATAAAGCAACATTTCAGGAGTTCACCTAAAATTCCAAACTGTTTGGATTCAGTTCTTTTTTGCAACAAAAACACATTTACTACTTTAACAAACGCTAAAAGCGCCAAATTTACATATCTACCTTCACTTGTTCTTTCTTTTTACCCACATTAGTGTAATTTAGTCTCTCTTTTAATGTTCAATTTTTAATAACGTTGATGCATATTTAGATAGAGAGTTATTTTAGCGTTTCCACGCTTTCCAAGCAAATAGTGCAACACGGCCATACCAAAAATAGAAATTTCTATCCCCACGTGACTCAGACAGGTAAGTTTGACAAAAAAGTCTATAGAAAAAGTAGCAATTTTATAATTATAAGAAGCAAATTTATTGTTAAAGTTCAAATAATATGGCCTTTTCAAAATAATTCATTAGCTGCTACATGGTTTTATGACAGCTGGCTTGTTTCTTTGAGTCATGACGTAATAACCGCGCTACACTTTTGGACACACTGCATTAGGGGCAGCATCAAGCTGGAAAGACTGGGTCCGAATAAGCGAATCAAGTTTTGCAATTCCAGAGTGCTGCCTCTGGAAATCAAAGTTTATTTGTGGTATCCTGGGGTTATTTTCTTTTCCATAACATATTTTACAAATAGCCGCGCTTCAAGTTTAACTTTTTGAACTTTTTTTACTTTATCTTAAGCAACAGCCGAGAAATTAGCGAAAATTTTAAACTGAACAACAAATTGGACTTTGACTTTGTGAATTTGCCACTGAAATGGACTCTGATCGATATGAATTGTTTGTACTTTGATTTCCGAAATAAATGAAGCACGTTTCAGGAATGAGCGTAGCCCAGACACTGTCCCTTTGTATTACGCTGACGCCTCAATTTGGCTGGGCGTGTTTTACAAACTGTGCTTTCCTGCAATAAAAAATGTCTTTTTGATTGTAGCGACTATCAACAAAAAAATGACGGCGAACCGCAATTGTTTGATTACAAAATGAGTGCGCAAAAACTCATTCACCTAGGAGCGTGTTCACTACTTGTTTAACAAAAACGTAATACATATTAACCCTCCGAGAAATTTTTATACTGCACTCGTGAAAATACCTTTTAAAATCACTTAAGTTCAGTCACATTTTGGTACTTTATGAAGTAGTAAAGCGAATCACATAATGAAAAACAATTATCTGGCACACATCTCTTTCTTGAGAATCATCCACAGTTTGTACCAAATTTCTGAACAGTTTGGAAATTGTTATGAAAACAGGAATAACGGTTCTCCAGAAGAAACATTCCTGATATTTACTCTACAAGTGGTGGCAAGGCAAGCCGATTAATCTCAGCCATTGCTAAATTCTCTCAAGCCAATCCAAAACCTTCGGGACATTCTGTAGTAGCTTTCAGCAGCATCGCACGAAGTTTATCATAGGTCTCATATGCTGGAAGGTCCAGTTGGTTAAAACTGTGAAAAAATAAAAGGAGAGATGTCTTAACATTCCATCAAGGTAAGAAGTGGCTAAAAAAGCTAACAAAAAAGTGCACCGAAGTTCCAGTAACCACATCAACTCCGATTTGTAATTGATAATGATAAATCTTCAGCATTTTTTCTGCTAAACTAAGATATTAGAACGTGCATTAATCATTCAAGAAGACTCCAGGACCATAATTTTATCATCATCATTGTACTGTACTGTATGCAAATTACAATAGTCATTAAGTAGATCACATACCATGTATGGGCGCAGGGCAGGCGATCCGTTGAGCGATCATCCCTGTGGATCTGGAATTTCTGTGGCCCGTTCATTCCTTCAAGAGCAGCAAAGCCTTGTAAGGGGACCTTCGATGAGCCCGTCACAAACTGAAGCACATTGGCTCGTTCTGTTTGGTCGAATGACCGCAAAGCTCGCCAGAACCATTGAACCTAAAATACAATCGAACAAAACAGGAAACATAAATAACAATTAATGCCAGCAGCAAAGAAGAGAATTGCTATTACTTGGTATCTTATTAGTACCAGAACAGATTATTTTCAACAAAACCGTGTTCTCGAAGTACTCAAATATCATTGACCAATGACACGTACAGAGGGAGTGATAAAACGCTAAAAGATTTTAATACAGTTCCAAATCAGTTATTTTAAAATGCAACTAACCCTATATTGAATTCTAATATATTTAGAATCTACCTTATATTACACACTTTCTGTGAAAATATTTTTTGATTTGATTGAATCCCTTTCGTTATATTACGTCAAATTGCCGTTTTCGCTTCAAATTTGCTGCCACTTTGTACATGACCATGTTGTGTTGGGGTATGAGTACGACTACCTGTTTTACGTGACTTAAGGCCTAATGCAAACTTTGTCGATTAGGACAAAGTTCCACGTTAATACAGGAACACATTTTGGACAGAATAATGATATTAATACAACAACGATATAGAGTAAAATATTCGCTAAAGAAAATTGATATTTCAAATGATAGCAGTTAATTTTGTTATAGGAAAACTTTTGAAGGGCACAGCTGTTTTTATGTGATAAAAAGGGTAGAACACCTGGAGATGAAGTGATAATTAGATAAGCTCTTTATAGCACACAGAGTAAAGTCCTAGAAGAACTTAACTAAAAAATAGTTTTTTTATTATTTAGAATATTACAGTATATAGGGCTTTTGTATTCTAAAGGTTTTTTAATGACAGGTCTAAAGCCGCTGAGTAGCACTGACGTGTAGCCCGTACAGTGATACAATCTAAAGGATTGTCCACAGATAAATTCCTAATGCAGATTCCATATCATGCAATTTTCATGGCACCAGCGACAATAAAACACGATCACAAAAGGGAAAAGAGTACGGATTTTTACGAAAAACTAAAAAAACGTCCGATAAGTAGGGCTTTTTTGGGCACGCAAAAATAATTAGGATTAAAAAGGATTTTTAGGAACTTTAGGGATGAGAGCTTCATACCTGCAGCGAGTTCTCCTTGTACTTGTGGTATTCAGTGTTTGCCTTTAAGTCATCCAAATCAATCGTCGGTAAACCAGAGATGAGCAGTTCGAGCTCTTGTTCGTTAAAGATTGAAATCAGCCGTTTGGGTATCACCTCATAGAACCCTTCCAAGAAACTGTCGATCTGTTTTCTGATGGCTCCTGTCATTCTCATCTGACAAACCAGTTTCACGTACTCCCGCTTGTTCTCGTCTGTGACGGCAATGTTGCGACCATTGGGGATAAGGTCCCGCACCTCATTTAGCCCAAATTCCTCCACCTATGACACAATGTAAGTCGATATTGAGAAATGCTTACAATATTCATAAAAGCAGGAGGAAAAAACGAATAAAGCTAATGGATTACACGATCAAACAAAACATTTTCCAACTGTATCTGAAATAATATTGAAAACTAAGAGGAGTTGTTGCGATATATTTGTAGAAAATCAACAATAGAAAGGAAGGAGTGAAGGAGATTAAATAGGAAAGGACATGAAGTGAATGAAATTAGAAGATGGTTGAAAATGGGGATGAATGAGACTAAAAGGGAGAGAAAGGGATGAAGGTAATTAAACGGGAGAGAAAAAGATGAAGGTAGTTAAAAGGGAGAGAAGGGGATAAATGAGACTAAAAGGGAGAGAAGGGGATGGAGGGAGTTTAAATGGAGAGAAGGGGATGGAGGGAGTTAAAAGGGAGAGAAGGGGATGAACAAGACTAAGAGATAGAAGGGGATGAATGACACTAAAAGGGAGAGAAGGGGATGAAGGGAGTTAAAAGGGATAGAAGGGGATGAATAAGACTAAGAGATAGAAGGGTATGAATGACACTAAAAGGCAGAGAAGGGGATGAAGGGCGTTAAAAGGGATAGAAGGGGATGAATAAGACTAAGAGATAGAAGGGGATGAATGACACTAAAAGGGAGAGAAGGGGATGAAGAGAGTTAAAAGGGATTGAAGGGGATGAATGACACTAAAAGGCAGAGAAGGTGATGAATGGGGTTAAAAAGGAGAGAAGGGGGTTAAACGAGACTAAAAGGGAGACAGACGGGCAAATGCCACTAACCTCAGTACTGAAAGTGAGTTCCATTCCCATATCCGACAATTCATGCTCCAGCATGTACACAAGTCCCTGATAGAAACTGTAGTCAAACGACTCCATGTCCGTGAAGTGCACTGGTTTACCAAGAATGTGCTTGTAAAACGACCTAGTAAAATAGCACTCGAGAAGCTTGTTATCATAGATTGCTTTAGCCACAACACGGCCAACAAACTTAAAGTAGCTCAGATGGTTCGGATTGCAGTGTGACGTAGGATTTGGCTGATACGTCACACGGTCGCCTGGTGACGTAGTGAAGAGGGCATAATTCGGGTTGAACATCTCACGAGATATGATAATGTAGAACTCTCTCAAGAGGCCTCCCGCATCCTGACCTTCCTCCCCCTCAAATACCACAAACAAACGTGACTTCATCTCTTCTGCACTGCGGCGATGTAGTTCTCTAAAGGAGTCTTCAAACACGTGCTCACGTTTGATGCGAATGGTCAGGTCATCCCTCCTCACGCCCTCATCCAAACGATCAAGTTCCTGTCTGAAGAATCTTCTCTTTACGTCAAAGTCCAGCACACGTGTGTGGTCCACAAGGACAGCAAAAGGACCATCGGCCAGGTGCACTGTTGACTGCCGAAGTATCTGATTCAACACAGTGCGGTGAGTTTCTGTCGATTAAAAGGTGACTCTTAAAAATCAACAAAGCAGTAAATCAATTATTTGTTTGGCATGCTAAAACTTAGTACTAATAAAAGCATATTGCTTGGATCCAAAGTTTCAGAGTCACCTTGACTCCATTGTCAAGGATTTTAATGAGATATTACTGTTTGGTTAACACTATAGGTATGCAAATAGTAAGTGACGTTGAGCTAAAGTTAAACCGAGTCTTTAGCACATAATGTATTTATTTACATACATACATAAAGTGTTAACCAAACAAATACCTCATTAAATTCCGTGATAACGGAGTGGAGATGACTCCTGAACGTCAAATCCCAACATTCTTTATTTTAAACAATTTTCAAAAGTTTCACTACTTAAAATTTAGTACGTCGAAATTAAAATACTAAGAAATGTCCCATTAATCTGACTGCTACAACGATTTTAAATATCCAAAAATTTACTTCACTTATTACTTCTAAACTTTTAACTCTCTTAGACGGAGGAAACGCACCTGCAAACCTAAGGAACTTCTGAGTATCTGACGGTAAGTCAGAGGAGATGGACGTCACTGATATCTGACGACTGGGGCTGAGGGGCCCAGGTGATACGGGGCCAGGAGACGTTGGTGGGAAATGATCCATACTGAAAGAGCTCAGTCTTTGTGGATGCTCTTGACTTTGAGGTGCCTGTGCGGTTGATGATGATGTTCCTGTAGATGTTTCCTGTTTTTCTGTACCATGCACCAGGAAGAAAGCCTCCACTGCGGGCTGCAACACCAATACAGCATGGTTGTCTGAGGTCTTTCCTAGCTCTATCAGACACTCCCCTAAGATGTCCCAGAGCTCATCTAGAGCCAACTGTTCACTCAAACAGGGCAACTCCGGTACGGTGGGTTTAGAAGCCTCAGCTGTAGCACCTAGAAAGAATGGCTCAGTTAGCCTACAAAAAACTGGGGGCATTGTTATTCATCTCATTTCTAACTCTGTTAAGAGGTAGTTAAGCTACGAGGTTTAGAAACAGGCGGCAAAGCTATCCAATCTCACTCCATCCTCACAGACAATCAATTACAGGGTTCGTACACCATTGGTAAGAGAAAACTCCAGGATTTTGGAAAACTGGAGAAGATCGAGAAAACTAAACGAAACACTATCTCAATGAGCCAAAGTGCACCGTAAGAAAAAAAAAAAAGAAAAATTTACTTTATGATTCAGGTGCTCCAGTCATGACCTGAATTTGTCTCGAAATGGCGGAAATCAACTGCTTTCGATAGCAGAGCAAAGATGTGTATATGCACTGCAGATTCAGGGGTAGGTTTAAAATGACTACACTGGAAGCTCTCCTACCAGAACTACGTTCTACTTCAGCATGCTGCTGTCCTGATCCCGAGGCCGTCTCTCTGCTGCTGCTAGGCTGTTCTTCCTGCAAATAAATAGAAATTATTGGGTACAAACAAAATCTTTCCCTAGAGTACCCAGAATTCAGCCACTGTATGAAAAACGCAACGTGAAACATTGTCAACACTTCATGACTGGAAAAGCACCGCGACTTTAATGAAAATGTAAAAAAAACGCTAACATTTTCTTTATGTTACAAAATCACTTCTTCATAACTGTAGCAATGTTTGATATTTCCCTGGACACTGGAAAACTAAGCGCACTTTAGTTTACCTTACTTGTGACTTGAATAGGAGCTTCTAATACATCCATAAAAGATAAGTTGTTTACCGAAAGTAGCATTTCACAAAACATAAAGTAAATAGATGGCATCCATCACACAGCACTCGTAACATGTTTCATATCATGACAGAACACCACCTTGACACACTCTCAAACAATACCTCCCCCATTTCCCCTTTATCCCCTCCCCCCCCAGGAGTACTTTCGTGCAAACAGTCTTATAAGTTATGTATTAATTTGACCATGAATGAATGGGGCGATGAATGTGAATATTTTATGGAAAGCTACGAAGAGAACATTTTTCCTAAATCCACAACAAAATTAAATGGAAATGAAAGTCAACTTCTTCACAGAAACAAAGAATCAAACATTTATAGGAAAAGGAAAATATTCTATTTATTATGAAGATTAAATCTTCGACTTACTTGCTGTGCGGCCTGTGGTTCAGGTTCATTTCTTTGGGCCTCTCGTCTGCTCATCCTCTCCCCCTGTCTTGCGTTTGCAAATGCCTCAAAGATGGAATCTGCCTCAGCCTCTAGAGCTGCCATAACTGCGCCCAGACTACGATTACGATCGCTCTGGAATGTGCGATGGGACAATGAACTCTCTCCAGCTAAGAAACAGAGAACATACAATAAGTAAAAAGTACGTTAGATTAAAGTGTCTAAACAGCCTACAAGGTTTTGAGTTATTGGTATCTTTATATTGAATAATTAAGTATTTCCATAAATTTTTTCTCGATTCTGTAACTTTTTCGCTACAAAATTGAGCTTTAAATTTACAGCACCTGCATTGCCCAACGAAGATGCCCACAAGTTGCAAAGTCTGGGTTCCAACACAGACTGTGAAGTCATGTCAGGAAGAGCTGATTTTTCCCGCCAGTTCAATTCACTGTTTCATTGTATTTCTATGCAAACCCAAACATTTTTTTGCGTAAACAAGACCAAAATCGCGTTCTTCTCTAGTCATTGTGCAAATGCACATACAAAAGCTTTGAGACGCTCCTGAAGTGATATCTCTCGTCACCAATCTTCCATTATGTGGTCAACATCATTGCACATGGTTAAGGCGGGAACTTTAATGCTCGATTTGGTGGCCAAAATGTGACAGAATTGAAAATTTTCTTTAAAAATAAAAACCGAAAAAAGCTTTTCGCCTTATAGACACTGTAAGCTGACACCGTGACCGTAGTTACTACAGCATCGATTGAAAGAGTGGTACCCCAGAAGATATCAAATTACTCAACAGGCTGTAATGCTCCTTTATGTTTTTGGGTTCAAAGAAACCATTTCTGGAATCCATAGTAGTATTTCAGCTGAGCTTTTTACAAATAGAATGTTTTATACTGATAGACATGTAAAACTTTCTATTCTTCTGAAATTTGAATCTAAAACTTGTAGAATGAAGTCTTTGCTCACGAAACCGCTATTTTTTCAACAGAACATTTATTCACACCGTAACAGGAATAGCACTTCTTTGACTGTGTTGGTACCGCTGGCATTATTGATTTTGGGCTACGAAAGTTTGGAATTGGCGCACAGATGCCATTTTGTTTTGTTTTGTTATTCTACAGTCTGTTTTTAAAACACGCTCAATGAAACCGCACATCAGGACCCTGCTTCCCTTTGCCCAAAAAAACAGGTAGGAGTCAAAGTCTTAAACATCACCATGGGCACATTCATACATACATATATTTATACATCAGGCCTGTACGCAGGGGAGGAGGGGGGGGGGTTTAAATGCCTATACACCCCCTCTTCCCAAAGGATTAAATAAATATTTTTGATTAGTTTTCATAGAAGTTTAAAATCCTAAATGGATGTCCAGCAAAAGAAAGTAGAGAGAAAATACCAGATACAACTGTAACTAGCACTCTCTTGTATTATTTTCAGTGAAAACAGGTGAAAACCACAACCGGCCACGCCAAGAAACGAAAATCACAATCACAAAAACAGTAAATTGCTGCAAAAAACGACACAAATTCTTAATTACTTTTTAAAAACTCTCTGTTAATTGCTGCAAAAAACAACACAAATTCTTAATTACTTTTTAAGAACTCTCTGTTAGTTTTGTCAACTGATCCTAAAGTGCAGAGGGTGTACTTTTGTACAGCCTAAATTTCAAAGTTTCACTGAGAGCATGCTCCATAACACCCGAGCATGCTTGTGCTTTCGGCACTTGCTCGCACACCCCTACAAAAAATCTTGTATATGGGCCTATACATATAAAATACACAGATCCCCTAATACCGACACTTACGTCTCCTGTGCTCCCTCAGGGATGTTCCAGATTGTCCACCAGTTTTTCTGGCTGCCTCTCTTAACTGAAGAATGACTTTCAGCACTCGGAGTAACAGAGCTTGACTTGATGTCTTACATGTCAGTGTGATCATTGACTGAAGGTGCAAGTCATATACCATAGTTCGCGGCTGTCTCCTGCTGCCACCACGGGTTGGAACGCCATGATCTCCAGCGTGCATTGTTCTCAGGGTCCTTTGCCGTGGAGGTGCAGGAAGCACAACACCAGAATGGACCACTGGTTTCTTTCCCTTACGTGATTCAGCACCACTGGGTTCCTTGCTTCCTGAACTCTTGTTATGTTCAACAAGCTCTGACAATAATTTGGAAATGTCCTTGCACAGGCTGTGGCCAATTTGTTGGGCTTGTTCTAATAGCAGTCCTAGTACTGTTTGGCGGGTTGCTGGATTGAGGCGAGAGATCTGCAGCATGAGCGTTGTAGCATCCTCCAAACCGTCTTCTGAACATACACCTGAAGTGAGCACATTTACTGCTAAACGTAAATGGCGCTCTAGTACCACAGTTCCCTCACACTGGACTGAATCAAGCGCTCCTTCAAGTTTCCCTGTCAAACCAGAACTGTTCGTTGTTAAGAGACTGCTCTCCACTGTACTTCTATCTTGGGAGATTCCACTTGGAAGTGAAACTTCTACCACAACTGGTTCAGTTGGTACAGGCATGCTCTCATCCACAGAACCACTGTCTAGTGATTCCACTTCATGTGGCTCTGCCCCTGGGTCAGGTGAGCGTTCGACAACCAGTGATGATGTGACAGAGTCAGTCTCTGACACTGGTAAATTTGATATCGTCAAGCTGCTATGAGGTGGCCCCTGATATTGGTCTGGGGGACCCACTATACTCACACTTGGACCTGTCTCAGGTACAGGTTCAGTTGTCATCTCGGCATCATGTGCTTCCTGCCTGCCACTTGCATTTAATGACTCTGCAGTCGTGCATTCCTGAGAGTTTCCTGCATTTGTTCCTTTCTGAACTTCTGCTTGAGCATTCTCCGGTAGTGAAGCTGATATCACGGACAAAAGCCTTAGTAGCCGGTCCATAAGAGTTGTATTTTGCTTTATTACTGGATGAACCAACATGAAAAGAAGATTACCTAAGGGTGAGTTTTCAAAGTCTGGATTTGTGTTGCTATCAGCTACTGGAAAGTTAGCAGGAGGTTTGTTAACACCCTTGCCTTTTCTGATGGCACTAATAGCGTCAAGTTTAACCAAAATTTCCCAAAAATCTGATTCATTTATAACGCCGGAAGTTGCCGAGTCCTTTCCCGTCGAGTTAGCAGTGGTATTCTTGGAGGGACTTTCTTCTTCATGAGGAGATACAGATTTAGCTTTAAATGGTGTAAAACTCGAAGGGAAGTTCTTAGCTAGGAAAAGCAATGCATCAAGAACATGGCGACATATGAATGTTGATGCCTGGGGGTGAATTTTTACGTTGGTATTAAGATCTCCACCAGCTTTTCCAGTCCGTTCAATATGAAAAACATTGGCACGGCAGCCAAGCGATGCATCCACGGTTACTGACAACCAAGACTGTTTGCTCTTGGGCTGCTCTGTCAAAGTGGGTTTTTCGGCACATTGCAGGTATTCACTGAGCTTCATAGAATTCCCAACATTTCTTGAGCTTGCTGCTGCAGCACTGCCTCTCACTGCCTCGACCTCATTCATAGTCACAGCCCCAGGAGATGTGTCTCCATGGGTAGAAATAGGCAAACATGGGACAGAACATGAGCTATCACTATTCTGCTCTCTAGTTCTTCGTAAAATCGATATCAAAGCACTAATTAACCACAAACGAGTTTCATTATGATAAGCAAGGTTTCTAAGCACTTTGTGCAACCGTCCGGTGTTAAGTCTTGGTTCGTCAATAAAAATCAGCACAAGAAGGCATGCTAGAGCTTCACTGTCCAAAAGCTGACGACCAACAACTTTTTTGCTGTAGGCAGATCCACCGAACAAAGTTGGTCTACTGTTTCCTGAACCTCCTAAATCAGAGAAAAGTCGCGAGAACTGCATCCCTCCTGGGCGGCCAAACTGCCGTGCAAATCCAGAATGTCGCAGCAGAGCTGATATTGCCGATGCTGAATCACCACCACTCAGAGAAAGCCTTTCATTCATTAGGCGGTGGTGTCTTGCTTCCATTTCTCGCCTGAGAGTTTGGGATTCCTGTGCAAGGTCGGCTGGAAGCACAGGAAGCAGGGAGTCATCAATATCTGACAAGACTGACTGTCGTAGTGACTGAGGAAGGTTCCTTAGGAAGGTTGCTGGGTCAACTGGCTGATCTGGGGGAGCTGTTGTTAAACGCTGACGTTCTTGTTCCATTCGCTGCTGCTGTAAAACCTGTCCAACAGCATAACCAATCATAAATCAAGCTAATAAAGTTAAATAATACCAATAACTTAGCTATCAAATAAAAACATTATTTTTTCGAGGTATCTTTTACAGACACTGCCTTATAATCGTCCACAATAGGCTCTTCTCACGTGAGCGTGACACTAAAATATTCCATTTTTCAAAAATCTGAATTCATCATCAAATTTGTCACATCAACGATAGTAAAAGTGCAAAGTTTCGATTAGAGTGGGCTAAAATGGGGGAAGATATCATATGAATATTTGAAGCTAAATATTTTGTGGAATTTTTGCAACAAACTGTGTGTTTAGCATGATAATGAGGCTTGCAGAGTATGCAATGCCCTTTCACCATACATTTCGTTGCAAAATTGCTCAGATTTAAAAATTAATTTCTTTGCCAATTTTGGGGCTATATCTCTGAAAAGTGGCAGTTTTACTAATACAGATGTGACGAACTTGATAACAAATTCCTTTTTTGAATAAAGCAAAGCGTGAAATGGGTCTGTTCTGTAAACTAGCTTATTTAAGTGGGAATTTCAAATAAAACACGCGGGCATATAAAGGATAGTACATGACCGCGCGGCAATACAAAATTTCTCTTCGAGTGTTGAAAAATATTTCACGAGTGAGCGAATCGAGTCCTTTGGCGATTAGTTTACTTTGTGCATTTAAAAATAAGTTAAATACCACGGTAAAAGTTGTAGTGTAAATACAAATCAACTTTTTACGCGCAGAATGATAGATAGTCGGCAGCCGAAAAATTAGCATATTTGAGGAAGGCTTACAAATGGCCAAAGAATTTTTATTTAGCTCGCAGCTTAATTACGCTACTTAATTATGGATAAGATCCAAGAGAGTCTTTTTAGAACAGTAATTATTCAACTGCTGTCTTTTACTGCCCCGGTTTATTTTCTTTACTGTTGTGGTCTCCTCTACTTGATGTTCCAGGATTGCCATGTACTCCACGGACGAGGAGTGGAAGCGAATATCGGGAAACCAGTCACTATAATCTTCTTTCTCTTTGTTTTCTTGGTAACAGCTTGGCTTTACAGCACAAGGGAAATATAATGGTCTAATGGGCTTATCAAATTGCGAGATCCATTTATTTGTTCTGTTGTTGAAATGTTCCTCCAAAGCATGCGACACATTGGCAAGAATCTGAGGAAAATCCTCTGTTGATAAAGGGAAGTTCTCATCTGGATCTGCCTCGATGTCAAACAGAAGAGGTGGGTCATGAAAAACGATCTGATAGGACTCTGTGTAATAAAATAATAAGAAAAACATTCATGTCAATCTATGACTGTTTTTATAGCAGTGGTAAGTAAGTAAGAAAGTAAGTACGTAAGTATGTAAGTAAGTAAGTACGTCCGTAAGTAAGTGACTTTATTTTATGAGGGTGACATGTAACAGTAGCTAAAGTCACTGATAAACTTGCTGCCCTCGAAAAAATACATAAAAATACAATTTATAAAACTACACTAACAATAGTACCACCTTTCCCCGAATGTTTCCACATTTTAGTTTGTAAATGGATAATGTCCCAAGATCCTCCATCCCACCAAACAACAAATGAACAATCCAAAACAATGTTTTGACCTGGGCATACAATCTGGGGGTTTAAATACTTATTGTTGCGAAAAACTTTAGGTTCGAATTTCCATAGCTTCTCTTTTCTCTTTTTCCTCTGAATTTGATTAAACAACTACTTTAATTAAAGTGATCTGTGCATCTTTATATAGTTCGCCTTGCCATTCATACCTCCTATGCTTTAAATTTTTTTTATTCTGATCAGATAAACAAAAGTGGAGTTAAACTGTTTTGTGATTGTACAATCGTCTTCATGGGGAGCCATTCTCACCTGTGAGGCTGGAGTAAATGATTTTGTATTGTTGAAATGTGACAGCAGCTGGTCTCGTGATATCCATATAGTGGAAAATAAAGTTATGAGGTGAGCCTGCAGTACTACTGAGCAGCAAAGGAAGGAGGCTCTTTCCATCTGACTCAGTGTTGCTTTCTTTCTGTCCAATGACTTCCAAAACAGTGGGAAGTAGATCCATGGATGTTACTGCCGAGTGAATGACTTGTCCTTGCTGAATGTGACCCTTCCACTGCATTAATGCTGGTACTCGTAAAAGATTTTCCCAGGCACCTTTTCTCCTCTCTAAAAATTTCCAATCATTTTTCAGTCACTACAAATTAACCCCTGAGGTAACAGGTGACAAGCCTATGACCAATTTCTGATTTGAACAGGAAATGACCTACAATGTGCTTTTTATTTTTTCATAGAGTACATAAATCATACTACCCAGGCTCCCCTCAATTTTCAATCACTTAATATTTAATGTAAGACAAGCCTACTCATGGGACTTTCTCAGAGGTTTCAATAAGGGCCGCCGGACACCAGGTAAATGGATCAGCTGTGAAGATGGCTTTGCCCGGCTGCTCTCAGCATCTCAACCAAGAACAAATAAACTTTAAATAAACTTTGCCCAAGTGCTGAATCTAAATACCATCCTGCTCCAAAACTTAATAAAACCTCTGCTTTTGTAAATATATTGTTTCTTATAATCAACATTATTTCTAAAATAAAAATTCTTACACTTTTACAATTTAACAATTTTAACAGTCAGTATATGTACTGTAAATATTAACTATAAGAAAAATGGTGGCTGGACACCCGAAATAACTATAAAGAGCTAAACTAGTCGGGTGCCCAGCAATAAAGAGGAGCATTGTCATTAAAATACATATATTTCTTAAAATAAACTGGTTCAACTAGACAAGTAGCCATTCTGAATCATTAATATTATTTATGACATTTCTCCTTGTAAATGTATGTGATATCCAATAAGTCCTGGGACATGGGATTCTTTATTAGTCATGTGACTAAATATACATGTGAACAATGGCACAGAACACTCTTTATCTTCCCTCCTCTTCTCATGTGAGCCACTTGTACGTATTTCAGTGTCCTCGCCTTTACTGGGACAAACCTGATTTTAGGAAGCTGATTGAAATGCAAGTTTCAATAAAGGAGGCTACTGAGATTTGCCCATGTACAGTAGCCATTTACTCAAACTGTTGTTTGTGGTTTTTGCTCAGTAAACATAGCTCACGCAAGCCTGTACCGGGGAGTTCGTAAACTATTATGGAAAAAAAGAAAGGTGTAAAAACGGCCAAGTTGTGTCACGTTCTCAAATTAACTGTCATAGAGTTATTATAAATTAGAACCTGGACTTCACTTAACGTTGTTGTGTTGCAGCAATGGAGCATAATTTGAAAATGGCCTAACCGGCTGTAGCAGGAATGCAGAACATCAGTGTGTTTCAAAGGTTTTTCAATTTTCTATATAAAATTATAGAAACTGACCTTTAAATCTGCTGGAAAATTCCTCCTTTGAACTTTCTGTTTGTTCACCTCTTAACTCTTGTTGTTTCAAAAAGTTCTTAATTTTGCTGATATTTTGCCCAGGCATTCCATTATCTGCTGTCAAGACAATTAAGGTATGACTTTCCATTCTTTCTTCTTTCACAATATTTAGAATTTTACCTATGCTCCAGTCAAGCTCTTCTATTGCTTCAAGAAGCTTGTCTCCTCCTCGCACAAAAGGCTGTGACGTAAATGTAGGAGAATGCAAATGCATATAATTTAAAACTAAAAGAAATGGTTTCCTTCTATTTGAGTCTATAAAGTTAATAGCTTCTCTTGTGAAACGAAGTGTCATGTTTTCCGCATTATAAGGCTGTTCTATAATCTGGCCATTCCGAAAAAGTACACAGCTCCTGCCTTTAATAAATTTTGATGCATATAAAGACAAATAAGCAAAGTAAAAAATCGTTAAAACAAGGCTTATCATAGCAAATACTGCTTTGAGGTAAAACCTAGCAGCTATCCATAAACCAGATATTAGTAGCAGTGGAATAAGAAACCATAATACGTGTAGCAAAAAGTCATCGTCTTGATCTTGATTGTAGCCATGTCGAGGCACTAGACATTCTAATGTGTGTACTGTTGGGACGCCATACCATAAATCAAAGCCATGCTTCATTGGCAAATAAACCTGATCACGTCCAATTCCTAAATCCCAGTTTCCGATATATGCTGTTGAGTGAGAGACACCCACAATTTGTGCCAAGGAACCCGGTCCCGAGTCACCGGGATGCAGACCCCCGCTACTTGCTAGCGATGGGAAAGTGTCAAACGATAAAAACTTGCTACTAAGCATTCCCGTTCGAGTGGGTAAAAGGCCTGTTAATATTGATGCGCGTGTGGCGGTTCCTGTTGCCTGGGCGTACCAGCGAGTAAACAGCACTCCATTCCTTGCGAGTTGGTCAATGTTAGGAGTTTTAACAGTGATGTTCCCATAACACCCCAAATCAGAAAACCTTAGGTCATCAACTAACAGAAGTATAATATTCGGTAAAAAAGAATCCGTTTCCACCAGTGGATCACGCGCAATTTGGTCTGATTCTTCAGGAAGAACAGAACTAAACTGAAGAAAGATTGCTGCGACAAGAACCAAACTGTGCTCTTTCTCCGCCATCTTGGACTTTTACGAGAAGCCGCTGTCACAAAATACTGTAGTTGCGCAAGAAATGCAGGTAACGTCTATGGAAGTGGGGGG
>JAODFW021112955.1:0-16232 GCA_027575235.2 Palythoa mutuki | reverse complement strand
TGAGGCTGATATCCCGAAAATATTTAAGAACGTTCAGCCTCAGTCGAAAAATTCGACGTTCTTATAAAAAAAGAGTGTATGCTACTTCAAGTGTCTTTGACTTATCAGTTCCTGATTTCCGACGGCCACGCGAGTCGAAAAAATTTTTATCCGGCCTGTTGATCGAGTAAATATACTTTCAGCATTCACTAAGCTGTTTTAGCTGAGTATAAAAAAACATCAATCCGTGTTCATGAAAGCGCTTATTCAAAATTTAGGAAATCGTTTCAATTTAAGCTTTTTAATTCATATAATGATACATAATTTAATATTCTTAATGATTTAGTTTAAATACACAAAATGAAATCTTAATGATTTAGTTTAAATACACAACTGAATAAAGCTTTATATACCTTGAAACCAGTATTAACAATACGACTGCCAAACTGCAACACGCGTTTGACAAGCGTCGACACAAGAACAACCACAGTTTTGAAACATGATTCAAACATCTCAGTACAGCGATCCCAAAACAGTTATCACAAAGAAGTAAAAATGTCAGGATGGGACAAAGTCAAAGGCGAATTGTGAAAAACGAAATTTCAAGATGGCGTTGCAGGTATTTCAAAAAATCAATAAAATATTTTCCGAAAAGGAAACCAGAAAACGTGTTTTAAGAGTTGCCGAGCGACAAGCAAGTTTTGTTTAGGACTTCCCACTTCTGATTCTGTTTGAAGGAAACGCAATTATAAACGGAGTTTCCGCTGCACAATCGTAACGGAAACGTGTTCCTTGACCAAGGTTCTTTCCCAAAACGAAACGGAAAAACGTAAAATTGAAACTTCAAACAGTTCAATACTTTGGTTTCCGGTAAATAAGGCGCGACAAAACACCAGCGTGTTTTCCTTTAAACAAAAAAATTGGCAACTGTGCCTTCTACCGCCGCAGGCGAGCTGCTACAATGCTTTCGTATTAACTGTAAGGCCTAGATCAGACGTTGAACTTCACACGTGTCGAATGTAATGCAAACAGATCTTTGTCACGGTCCCGCCATCTTGGATTGAAAACGAGGCTGTAGACCCACCCATAGACCTTTGTCGTGCTTTCGCCATCTTGGATTGAAAACGAGGCTGTACATGGAATAGCATCACGTGAAAGGGTCGAAATCGTTAAAATATGTATTTGTGGTGGTTATGGATTCTGCTTAAGAATGGGCAAACGAGAAAGCTAAAAACCATGTCGATCTGACATTTTTAAATACATAATAACGATTAGTACAAGTCTGAGAAAGAAAAACATCGTTCGGAAATCCAAGTTTTGGATTAAAAAACGAGTCTGATCTTCAGGTTAAACAATATTTCAACTTTAATTCAAGTCATAATCATGTTAAGGACGTTTACAAGCGCGATGGCTTTGGTTCTCCCGTCTAGCTTCGTTTTCAATCCAAGATGGCTTAAGTTTGATAAAAGTCCATCTATAATCGGCACACCACAAATCTTACTGACACCGCAAAGTCTGCAGATTTTTATTTTGCTGTGACAATGTTATAATTCATAATGATAGAAAACTAGGTGATTGTTTTGTTGATTAGTCAGCAAAATGTCCTAATTAATGACTGCATTTTCTAAACCAGTATCCCGGCATTTCAATATATAGCGTCCTGGACAATGTATTGCAAAGATACAAAATGGCGCAATTACTAAACACAACAATTTCAATGCCTTCCTTGCAATCGAAAGGAGTAGAAATTAATACTCAAACTTGTGATCTCAAATTTGAGTATTTAAAGTGCTTAGCAGTGTTCCCACTATTTCTGAAAATCAAGGGTCCCTGGAACCCCAGTGTCCCAAAGTGGAGGGTCATTTTCAAAATTGGCTCTCCATCTCCCTTGACCACGTGCCAAGTGATTTTTTCGTCCGTCCCAGGGACGCAAGAAGGACGAAAGTGGCGCGTCATTTTCACGTTTTCTTGCGTCAAATACGCGTGGCGGCGCGTTAATGGGAACACTGCTTAGTAGAGCTTAGCAGACATACTTTTGAAGATAGGAAGTTTTTGCTTTTTTAGAAATCCTTTGTCAACCTCCTACGGCGCCGATGTTTGGATCCATGAGCATTATGGGGGAACGTATCCTTGGCAACACAGTGATTTTTAAGTGTAACGCTGGTTACAAAATCGTGGGCACATCCCGCAGAACGTGTCATGCAAATGGACAGTGGTCAGGAGCTCAGCCGCGCTGTGAAGGTAAACCATAAACAATATTGTAGAAAATTCTTATTCTCGATATTTTAGGTTGTCAAACTGAGAACAAATTCTGTTCTTTACTGTAGCCATAAGGTGTGCAACTCTTGGATCCCCGGATGACGGCTCACTGACCATGTCCAACGGCTACAACTATGGCAGCGTAGCGACATATGTATGTAACAGCGGTTTTGCCCTATCGGGCATAAACAAAAGGACGTGTGAAGGAGAGGGGAAGTGGAGCGGTCAACCTCCGCGGTGTGTTCGTAAGTGATGCTGATTTATTTTTGTACAAGTTTGTTAACTCCTTTTACCAACCAATTCGGCTTACAAAGGCCGCCATTTTCTGTAGAGGTGGTTACAACAGTACAGGACACTGGCTAGGCCTATCCACAAGATGCCGGCAACTTTTTGAGTAACATTTCATTTTACGAGCAACTTTTCCGCTAAGTGGTAACTTATTTTCCTGCCAGAATCTTTTCTTACTATGGGCAATGTTTGTAGCTTTTTAAGTGCTTTTATTGTATTTGCAAAAACGAATATATTAAGGAGTTGTTTAAAAACCTATTTGGAGGGTAAATGTTGTCATCGCAGTTCCAAATATCCAGCCAGCGGTCAGCGGATATCCATATTAACAGAGGAGAAGTGGGGAAGAGCTGATGAAATCAATATGGCGGATCTTGTTGAACTAAATCTTCTTTCAGAAGATCAAGTTTTGTCAGATGAAAATTCGTCATGAAAAAGCCGCTAAAGCTGGAGCGAGTCTTGCTGTTCCAAAAAAGGCCGAAATTGCTAGAGAGCAAAAAGTCCAGTCGAATCCTCCACCGCGCCCAGGGCAGAAGCGAAATTCCCGGGGAAGCAAAGATCCACCCCGTGTGAAATTTCCGCTATTTTGCCCGACCAAAATTAGCTCCAAACTACATATCATATGCTCATTGAGGCTACTGCAGGCTCCATAGCGAGTCTTTTGGTTGGCAACTTTTGAGCAACTTTTTCAAAATCGGACAACTTTTTGGCAACTTTTTGGAAAACTGGGCAAGTGTTGGGCATAATTTTGCAAATTTTTGAGCAACTTTTGTCCATTTTACTGGCAACTTGTGGACAGGCCTAACACTGGCAGCTTTGTACACACTTTAAACTCGGCTAACCGTTCAGCTGCCGACTTAGCGTTATACGTGTTATCTGTCTAGGATGAAAAATATTGGGAAATAAATTAAAAAACAAACAACTCAGGTTAGTGGCAGCGGGGCCACCGGCTGTATGAAGAACGTGGGCTGAGAAAGTATTTAGATCTTTAGTAAAATAAAATGGAAAAAACGCTAACGACAGATTAATTGATATACTTTGAAACTTTTGAGAAGACTTCCTACAATGGATAAACGCTTGAATACCTCCGACCTGCAGTGTAATCGTTTCTACTAAACGTTTAGAGGTTTGCATTCTGGTAGAGGTCGTCAGAGTTGATTTAATCTTTTAATTGTGTAATAGTTTTGCATGTTTAAGGCCCCTCTCTACTGGTTGATAGTGAGGGAGTTGAAAGGAGTATTTGAATGAGAAGAATTTTGAGTAAGATCACCAAACTGGCATCCCTCCCTGACCATGCGAAAGTGCAACTTCGGATAGGGTCGGTCTGGCGATTTTCTATCAAATATTAACTTCCCAAGTAATTTTTAAACCTCTCTAAAATTACCCCAAAATCAAATTTCTCTTTTAAAAAAACTACTTCTACAAATCCTATCTCCTCCTTAAATGTCATCTAAAAAATCTAAAAAAATTCAAGAGGCTTCCTTTTATTCAATCTGTGATGTAATGATCGGATTCTTCACATTTTAAAGTACTGACGGAGATATCATCAAAAATATCACTAAACGTCGCTAGAAAATGTTCATAGGGTCGGTAGAGAGTAGCCTTAAAAGAACTGGTTTCACTCTATATTTCTCAGAGTCTCACTGTCCCAAACTTACTTCTCCGGCGCATGGAAAGATTGAAGGCTACCGCTGGGAGCTTGGAGGGACATTGCGTGTCTCTTGCGACGAAGGTTACAAAGTTCACCCCGAAAATGCCGCCTTCAGAACCTGCCAGAACGACAAGACTTGGTCAGGAGTCAACCCTACTTGTCAGTGTAAGTAGCACAAGCCAACAGTGGTGAATTAGTGTTAAGCTGTTCAATTAAATTCTTGAAATTCACCGCAATATACCTGGTAATTTTCCCTACATTGACATGTTTATCCTTAACATAAACTAGCTGCCGTCGTGGATTTGTTCTTCCAAGGAAAGGCTTAAAAATTCTCGTTAAGTTTCATTTTTCCTTGTAGCTTAAGTGTCACAAAACACAAATGCAGAGAACTACTGATTTTCTTCGTAGTGATTAATTGCAGAGATCCGGGAACTCCATGGCACGGTTTCCGCCACGGCTCTGTGTTCACTTACAGTGCAGTAGTGACGTACACTTGCAGACTGAATCATCACATGGAGGGAGCCAGCAATCGCTCGTGTCTGGCCAGCGGCCTCTGGAGTGGAGAACTTCCTAAATGTCTCGGTACGAGAAAATCGTGCGTGCATTTTACCTTGTTAAGCCATAGTCATCATTACAGTTGTCGTTTTAATTTTCATTGTTATTGTCACTCGCTGTCACTGTTACTCTACTCTGTCCCCTGTCACTGTCACTGTTGTTGCCCTTATCCTTGTTCTTTGTCACTCACTATCATGCTCGTTGTCGTTATTATCGTTGTCGTCGTTTTCGTCGTTGTCGTTGTCGTCATTGTTGTCATTTTTGTTGTCGTTGCCGTCGTTGTCGTCAATGTTGTCGTTGTTGTTGTTGTCAATGTTTTCGTTGTAATCAATGTTGTCATTGTTGTCGTTGTTGTCAATGTTGTCTTTGTTGTAAATGTTGTCATTGTTTTGGTTGTGATTGTCGTTGTTGCCATTGTTGTTGTTGTCGTTATCATCGTCATTGCTGTTATTGATGTCGTTGTTACTAAAGAGTGTTCATTATAGCAGCCCTTCCAAACGTTTCATTGGCATGCAGTATGTCTCAGCGGTCACTAACATAGCTTGTTGTCGATCTTAGAGCGTTCGTGTGGCAATCCCGGATCTCCAAACAATGGAATTAAAATTGGCAAAAACCATACCTACGGAGCAACTGTAAAGTACGCCTGCGTCTCGGGTTATGATCTTCATGGGTCACAAAGCAGGACGTGTCAAACGAATGGCCAGTGGACTGGGACACAGCCAACTTGTCAGAGTAAGTTTGTCTGGGGCCTCAGGGACAAGACCTTCAAGAACTCTGAGAACTTCTTTAAAAATTGTGTCAAACCACTTCTTTTATCAGTAAGATGTAAAAATGTTAGTTCATTGTTATTAGTAGCAGTACATCGGCGCATAATTACCCAGCTCTCCTTGCGGGCTGGGGTGTTGCTTCGGATTTTTAATAAACCAGAAACCGGCGCGCGACTGACACAACTTTTAAATTCAGCTCTTTAAGATTTGTTGATATTGTTTAGCAATATGCGCTCTAACTAGAAATTCTGTTTTACTCAACAGGTTCAATATATAATTGTAATTAAGAAATAGAAGACAGTTTACCGCGTTTCCATCGAGTTATAGAAACACGGGTGAAAGATTGGGTGAACGAGAAATAATCAGAAATGTTTTTATTTCCGTTTTAAAATATCCTACACAAAGAAACTAAGACAGTTTACTAACATCAAATTTATATTCTCCTTACTCGCGTGATGACGTGGACATTGGGCTACATCCTGGTTCATACTTGTGAAATAACAAGCACAAGAAAAAAACACTTTCCTTTCTCTTGTGCTTGTGCTTATGCTTATTTTGTTCGTTTTAATGGTGTGAACTTCCATGAAACAAGAATCGCAAAGAGCACAACACATAGTCCACTTTGCGCGTGCGTGTTTTTCATTTTCTTGTGCTTATTTCACGTATGTCAACATAGTTTCCTTATGCTTGTGCTTGTGCTTGTGCTTATTCCACGTATGTCAACATAATTTCCTTATGCCTGTGCTTGTGCTTGTTCCACGTATGTCAACATAGTTTCCTTATGCTTGTGCTTGTGCTTGTTCCACGTATGTCAACATAGTTTCCTTATGCTTGTGCTTGTGCTTATTCCACGTATGTCAACATAGTTTCCTTATGCTTGTGCTTGTGCTTGTTCCACGTATGTCAACATTAGTTTCCTTATGCTTATGCTTGTGCTTGTTCTATGTATGTCAACATAGTTTCCTTATGCTTATGCTTGTATTTATTTCACAAGTGTGCAACAGGCTTATGTTTACGTACATAGAGCTAGAGGGACACGAACTTGCGTAATCATCATGTGCCTCATATGAATGCTATTTTATGATAAGCCATATTACTAGAAATCTAGTCACTATCGCAAATGCTGTAATCTGATTGGCTGCCATACTCGCTATCTATTAAGTGACAGATAGTGCCTGTGAAATCCAATATGGCGTCTACAGTCTCCGATTTTCATTTGTTTGTGAAGACAATTTGAAGCTTCTAAATGACAAATCAGTTCCAGATAAAACTGACAAAGGCAGCAACAAAATATGGTGTAAAAAATGTTGAAGGTAAGAAAAAAGTCAACTTGAAGCGTTAATTTACCTCGACAGACTGCCGAGTACACCTCCATGCGAAAACTGTTTATCATCAACATTTTAAAGTTGTTTGAAGAAATTAAAACTTTATCATAATCAAATATTACTGTAGTTCTGTTGTTTATTTCCAAATATTTTTAATAAAACAATTAGAATACACGCTTTTTTATAAGAACAACTTTGTAAGAACAACGAAGCTCAAATTTGACAAAATTTAAGAACAATTTAAGAACAAGCTCAGGCTGAGGCTTGATAACTAGGAAAGTTTTTGTATTAGAAAATTGACTAAAACTTTAGAGATACAGCATGAAACATAAAAAGATTCGCTGTTAAGACTACTTCACAAACAATGAAGGTAGTTCGCCGTAGTTCAGTCGTACAATTTATGTGTGGTGCAAGGCGTTTCATTTTCCAATAGTTATACCTTGTTTTATTTTGTTTTTTTCTTCATTAAAAATCGCTCACAGAAATAAGAACAAATTAAGAACAAATTTGAGGCTGAAATCGCCAAAAAAATTAAGAACAATGAGCCTCTGCAAAATTTACTGGTTCTTATAAAAAAGCGTGTAGCTGTCAAAACCGTCTGCCTTATTTATCGTTTTTATACCAGACGACATTGATATTTCAGAAGACTTCGACTTCTCAAAGCATAATTCTGTCATTGTTGCTGTGGCTTGAGATTTCTTCAGCCGGATTTTGACATCACGATTGGCATGCTTTACATATCTTTTTTGGTAAAAATAAAACTTACAAATCTAAAATGAAAGTTTAAATCCACAAACTCACATTTTATTGATCCACCTTTCGTATCACACCTATCGTTAGAATGAAATATTCCTCTTCCTTGGATACTCTTGAGCAGGGAGATTGGGGAAAAGATCCAAATGACCACCCTCCACCCAACCCTTACATTTCAAGTTAATGTATGATTTAGGCCAATATATTTAAGGGTAAATGACTTGTACCTTTTGCACATCCACCTTTTGGATCATAATCATCTTCACATTGACATTCTCCTGTATTCAGGCAAACCTTAGGAGCGAACAACACGTTGGTTGCATTCATGATATCTGCTACTTTATAGTAACCTAGCTACATCAACATAAGACGTCCTTGTTCAGGATGCTCCACACAACACGCCTCCACATATTAATGCCGCCACGGCAAGGTTTTTGATTATTAGACGTTAGTGGCAAAGAACATTAATTTTCTCCTTGGAGAAATCGTTAATAGTGAGAAGTCGTATATTATCTCTTCTTTTGTTCTAAAGCGTAGTAAAGGGTGGCCAGTTAAATTAGCTTCAAGTTGTGTAAGGACGGCAGACAGCAGGACACAGCTTCTCATATATCCCGGACATAGCGAAATCCTTACCCGTTATAGGCGGCTCACGATGCCACGCACTTATCCAAGGCTACTAAACTCAGTCTCAGTCAGAATATCTCAATTTTGAACTAGTTATCGAAATCGCATAAAATGACTGTTCATTTTTCTTGCCTTGACGAGCAGATTCATTGTTTCAAAACCGGAGCAGGTAAGGTCTCTTCCTTTCAGGTAAGGTCTCTTCTTTTCAACCACAAGGTTCTGCGTTCGAAACCTCGCTCAGTTGAGTGTTGAACCTTTTTGCAATCTTCTTTTACGCTAAAATTGACTCAGTTTTCCATCCTCTCAAGGCTGGGGGCTAAACTGCGTTGAAGTAGTGTCCCATCCAGTGGGAGTCAATGGCTCTCATCTGCTAACACTTTAGAAACCGAAGATAGGCACCGGCTCCAAAAGGCCACTTAGGCTCGAAAAGGATTTAACGTAAGTAATATCCTAAATTGTACGTGGATATTGTGCCCCAACATTGCGAGTAACTTTGACGTTAGATAATTCAGCAAGAAAAGCGAATTCTTTAGATTTCATGTAGTTTCTCACAACTTATTTAGGATTTGTGTAACAAGAATACAATACAAGACGTGACCTCATGAACCTTTAAAGCCAGTTTTTGTTAGCTCGGGATAAATTTTGCAGAAGGACTAACAAGGAAAACGTTTGGAAACAGGTAGTTTCAACCCACGTATCAAAGCTTAGGATTTCATTAGGTAAATAATTTTTAAAAAGATTTGAATGTGTCGGCGAGTAGATACAAACTCGTAGTGACGCAGGATAAACGAATTATCATCGTAATTTTCCAAATTCTGCGGCGGCGAAAATTTTTTTATCACACATTACTACTACAATGTCATTGCCGCTTTTAGAAGAGGAGAGGTCGAATAATGATCACCTCTTTGCCAATCTAATTGCAGGTTCTACTCTAAAAGTCATTTTCAACAACATCTCGTATATACTGTTTTTTTAAAGTATTTAAGTGAAGATTATGAAAGTAGTTTTAAGTGCATTTAGGCGATGCAAAAGTGTCAACTAAAGACACTTTTCTGTATTTCTTAAAAAGATATCAAAAGCGAGCAAAAATTGTTGGGAATAGAATGTTAAAATCAAGAAAGCGTAATCAAATATTTACTACATAACCGAATAAAAGTCTTACCCCTCTTCCCGAACATTCTTCTCCGTTTACCACGGGACATTGCTTGATTCCAATTTCTGAAAATGTCTGACACTTATTATCCACGCACATCTAAAATGAAAACACTGTTGTAAGACTAATAAAAAATATGCTTCAGATCGGAGCAACTAGTCGTAAATCAAAAAGTAATGAAAAGAAAAAAGTCTTACACGCATTTTTCATAAGAACCACTGAAATGTGGTCGAACTCCGAAGTCCTTAACATTTTTCACAAGTACACCATTTTGCTAATGCAAATTTTTGCTAATTTTGATCCATCCCCTTGTGATTTAGCAAAAGCATCACTTTTTTCCCCCACAATGAAATGGATCTAGCCATAGTTAGTAGAGGGGAGAGTCTCCCCTCTACCAACTATGATCTAGCAAAAATTTGCGTTGAATTGTTTTTATTTATAGACCGCTAATAAATATTATGCTTTTAAATAAAAAGTCGCAGCATTTTGTATTACTTGCAGTGCAATAATACATAGAAGTACAAAAATGATTTCGTTACCCAAAGCTTTCTTTTAATTGGTTTCCGCGGAAACAAATAAGCTCTTCCGGTCCATCTTGGATTTTCGAATTTTCAATTTTTTTTTTCAGATTTTCAACAGGACAGTTGAAAATCTTGAATAACACTAATGACATAGCAACATTTTGAAATGCAGCGCTTAATTTGCATAATTCGTTTTGCGTAAATCATATGCAAGAATGAAGTCACCCAATTAACATCAAAAGTTGTCATGCATGTTTATCAGAATAAAGGTACTGAAAGTTTCATGGACTTAGCTAGTGTTACACGGTTTTTTTTATTAAAGGCCGCTACACACTAGCCGATTTTTTGTCTTTAAGCTCCCGATTTTTCGTCTCAGACAATTTATGGGACAAAAGGTTTGCCACACACCAGCCGATTTTTAGCGAGTCGACGCGGCAGACTAGTTTTATCGGGCCCAGTGCCAATTAAAAGCCTTAAATCTAAAATCCAAAATAACATTGTTAGAATAAATTAGAATCGCTTATAACTTCTTTGAAGTTAAAATAGTACCTGTTTACAAACCAGTAAAAATTGCTTTGCATAAATACGGCATTGGTTATTGTTTTCTAGCAGTCTCGAAATAACATACACTCGTATTTTTCAAAAGTCGCATTTATGTTTATGTTTCAGTACAGCTGATGGCATTTTTTCAGAAGAAAGCGGTTATGATTTCCGTAACTGTATACTCACATCAAAATTAGAGGCAGTTATTTTTCTGGTTATATGAAGCCTCAGCCTGACCTTGTTCTTAAATTGTTCTTAAATTTTGATAAATTTGAGCGTCGTTGTTTTTATAAAGTTGTTCTTATAAAAAAAACCGTGTAATTAATACACTTGTCACATGCTTACACTCTTGCTTCCCATTGGCTGTTACATAGAGAAGTTCCGACAAATTGTCGGTCACTATCACACACTAGCCGACAATGTCTGATCAGACGTTTCAAGATCTAGCTTGTCAGATTTTCCTTCAAGACAAAAAATCGGGTCCGATCCTTGTCTGTAACTGCCACACACAGCAGATTTTTTGTCGCAGACAAAAAATCGGGAGTATAAAGACGAAAAATCGTGTAGTGTGCGGCGGCCTTAAGTTTTGGTCAATTTTCTACTACAAAAACTTTGCTAGTTTATATCAAGCCTCAGCCTAAGCTTGCTCTTAAATTGTTCTTAGATTTTGGCAAATTTGAGCCTCGTTCTTCTTATAAAGTTGCTCTTATAAAAAAAGCGTGTAGTTAGATAAAAAAGCGTGCTTTGATTTTATGAAAATGGAATGCGATCACACAACTTTTTTTAGTGTTATTATTTTAAAATGCTTCTTTCGGCTAACTTAATTAGCCACATAAAATGTAATTGTGAGGTTTTATTCAGGAAACGAGAGGGTAATTATAGTCGATGTGCACTAATTTGATGAAGGCCAATTTCGTTGTTAAAATAGTGTTGAATTTTTTGTGACGTAATCGGAAGTACACACAAGAAATGAAAAAAACGAATGATCGGTGCACGTAGACTGTTTTCTAAGGACAGCGTTTCATTTCTGTCAATCATTGGCAGTTCGGGATTTCAAATCAAAATTACGAATTTTTTTTTTAAACACCTGAAAATTGAAAGAGAATTTTCTTTATCAAGGATACCTGCATATAAAGCAATGTTTAGATTTTCTAAGAAAACAAAATGGCATCTCCAGAAATGCAGCATAAATTAGTTTCTACAAGGTTGGAAACAGAAAGATCGGTTCGTGCTAATCGCCATTTGAACAGCTGGTCCCGTACTTTAAATGCTCCAAAACGATATTCAATTTTTTATTTTAACATCCGAAGTGTTTGAGCGACGTAAACTGAAAATATTGACCTAAAAGAGTTGTCACAATTCTATTCACAGTTTGTTTGAGGTAAACACACTGGGTCTTTTATTTGAAAAACATTATTTGTCAATTAAAAAATATATCAAGTCACTTAGTTTATTTAAAAAACGTGGACCACTGATATCTGAAAACTCCCATACACGTATAAACCTTCACTGAACTCCAAGCTAATGTCTATTGAATGCTACAGGTTTTTATAAAATAAAACTGATTAATGTGCCTTCTTGTGCGTCTGTTTTATTTGTAAACATCAGAAAAAATGGGAAATGGATTTTTGTACAAGGCTTTCCAGTTTCGCCGAAAATCTAAGTTACGTGTGTCTATTGTTGTTACATGAAACGATACCTGCGATTTTTACACAAATTTTCAAGACGGGATGCTCCTTATACTATAGTACGGATATGACATCAAAAGTAACTGATACATTTGGTGATCATCGCGACTTCTGATTTAACATACACAAACACACCTCGGTTAGTTTGTCACTATCAGTTGTTACAAAAAATTGAAGTGATTTTAAACATTTTAAAACAAAACTGAAATGAGAATTCAGATTTGACATTAGATAAATTAAAATTCAAGATTAAACATTTTCTTTTCCTACAAGTCTAGTTTATAGGAAGAGAAATAAAAAGGAGCGCGTTTATTTTTTTAAATTGTTTGACGGCCATCTGGTCAAATCCACAAATCAAGGTGTTCTGTTTTCGGCATTGTTCAAAGAAAAAGATACGGCGGAGCTCAATCGGAAAAGAATTTATCTTTGGTTTTCAATCCACAAAAAAATCTAAAACTTAGTTTGAAATAGAAAAAAAGACTAAACACAAAAATTGTTAAAAAACGAATCCGCATACAAAAAACAATTTGCGTCACTTAGGGTTAAAAAGTGTGCGCGCAAGAGCCATATAATAGGCCCGGAACCCAGCAAAAACATTTTTAAACAGCAGGGGGTTCGAGAAGACTTGATTCCGCAATACCTTTGTGAAAATACAATCACGTATAAAAGAAATTGAGCCACGCTACAGAATAAAAAGCTTTCCGACGTCAGGGCCAAAAATCTTGATCGCAACTGTTCGCCCACAAGTCAATGAAGCTATATAAGCGACTCTTGCAAATCGCTTTCATTTCACATTTGGACCGACTGATGTGGAATAAGCTGCCTTCGCTGAATAAATTGAGTTAGCTTCGAGCTCGATAGGCTGTCAGTTTATTTAGATCGAAATTCAGAAGTCACAGCTGAAAGGTAAGTTTAAGAGTTTAATCTGCGGCATGATTTTAATTTAAATGAATTAAAATGAGTTTGCGATTGAAAGGTGAGCATCTGTTTTTCTTAAAGTTAAAATCGGCTTCAAGCCAACTACACCTACGGTCTTTTGTTTAAGGATTTTAAGAACGGAATAAAGCAACTATAACTTCCATTATTTATTAGCCTGCGAATATTTACCTGAGGGATCTAATTACCTTTCTTGATGTTTGCAGTATTCGTCATTTTGAATGTTGTCTTTCAAACGAACCATATTTATTGTCTCAGTATATGTTTGGTTTAATTCTTGAGATAAAAAAAATGGAGAAAATCTTCCCGGTTGGAAAATATTTTCTTTTTAAAAACTGAAAGATGAACAGTCGGCAAAAAAGTTATTATTTATGATAATACGATACAATAAAATTATACAATACGGAGAGAAGATCCACCAATAGATCGCCTCGGACTGCCTCAATGTTTTCCCAATACAGTCCTCTTGGGGAATAAGGTTTTTTGTTTCAGATGCTGTAATGCGGAAAAAGCACCGAAAGAAAGTTCAACTTAAGCAAAGCATCTCATTGGGAAAACATTGAGGCAGTCCGAGGTCTATTATGATTAACTTTGGTTTAGTCATTACGTTTGTTTTAATTTAAAGAAAAATCAAAAGATTGTGTAAACATCTGATAAGAACTGTCTATATATGTGAATTAGGAATCTCCGGATTGAGCCGAGACAACGTTTTCAGCTAGGCGTGCCTTTAGAAAAGAAACGATCGTTCGCGGCTAGAATTGAAATTTCCACACAAACAGTCCATCGTGACATGGCAATCCCATGCTTAAGTCGAAGATAAAAAAGGATAGCTTGTTTGTCTTTGTCAAGATAAAACATCATTTGACGACCTGACGACAAGCGAAGGGGTTTTGATGAGAGATCGATTGACTTAAAAGATTGCAGTGTTTCACCATCAAAACAGATCAAGTCATTAAAACCAAGTGAGTTTGAGTAAAAGGGAACGTAAACAGTTATTTTATTTTTGTGAAATGATTTAGAGCTACAGAATATGTCGTTAAATGCTAACCTAAATCCTTTTTCGAGCCTATTAACAAAGTGGAACCGATGCTTATCTATGTCGTTGAATGAAAAGTTTATAATTATCTTTGTCACATGTAATCTATCAAATCTTCGTTTCTTCGCCGTAGTGCAAGACTTAATTGATTATGATAAAAACAGAGCTCTGAGGTCTTCAGTAACTTTATTCTTAGTGGTTGGTTTGCAAAACTTGTTTTATCTCTCATTAAAAATACTGACTGCTTGGAAAGTTCTTATATCAAAAATGCAAATTATGTCTTGTAGGAAACACTAAATTCTATTTACAATAGTACAATCTATTGTTCTCTCATACTCATAGAATTATGTAATTATATATTTATCCGACAAATAAGAATTTATAAATGTAAGTGTTGCGTTTGAATTATCGTTCTCAGTTTTGTTTTTCTTCGAAATGGGGGAGCATTTTCTTTCGAGTTTTAATTAAAAACAAGAAATTCTACATGATAAAGCACTAAACATACACACATTGTAACTTATTAGCACTTCCATTCGACACGCACAAGATAAAATTAAACTAGTTTAATTGGCAGTCCGTATTCACAATACATTTTTAAAAACAATCTGCAACGTCCGGTGCCGCTTATTTAGTGCGAAGATCGAGATAAATTCTCATTTCCTTTTCTTACACTTGCAGGTGAACTACAAAACTGAAAAGATTAACGAATACTGTAGTGGAACAAGCCATGACAGAGAACCCATTCAACAGCACGCCCGCTACGCCGATCAACTGTTCTTTAACGCCGTCCAGTCAAAACACAGCCATTGCCATAGTGTTGGTGATTCTCTGTACAGGTATCTTACTGGGGAATCTAACAGTGGCTCTGACAGTTTTTCTACATCGCAGGCTCCACTCTGTCACCATAGTAATGGTCGTATCCTTGGCAACGGCTGACTTGTTTGTTTCCATGTTTTCGTTACCATGGCGGATTCATTTCACCTTGCATGACGAGAGATGGTGTCTCGGAAAAGAAATCTGCGGATTTTGGATTTGGACCGACTCCTTTGCATGTTGTGCCTCTATTTGCAATCTTGCAGCTATCGGGATTGAGCGTTTTATCGCCATTAAGTTTTCCCTCCGCTACCCTGAATTTGTTAACAAGAAAACGGGAACTATTATGATCGTTGTAGTTTGGTTATATGCTGCTATCGTTTCATCCTTAGGTCTGTTTAACTGGACACATCCAAACCTTCCGGCCTTCATGTCATCGATACAATATGGCTGCTACAAAAACGATCGCGATTACTACACGTTTGTGGCAGTTTTCGCGTTCTTTTTGCCGCAAACCATTGTAATTTTCACCTACGCGTACCTGACGAAAGTTGCGCTATTGCATCAGCGGGCTCTCGTAAATAGCGTTATGCCGTCAACGCAAAACGGCGATTCTTTGTCAACCGCTGTTAGGCGCAATCACCGCACTTCGCGCCTTTTCAAAGAACTCAAGGCAACTAAAATGATGGTCGTTGTGGTTGGTGCATTTACGGTATCATGGCTGCCGTTTTTTGTTCTGTTGTTGCTATCGTTGTGGAGCAAAGAATACGTTCAGAAATACTCCAATCCTCTTTATCATCGCGAGGGAAGAATTCTTGGGATTGTGTTTGTTGTAATTCTTCCCAATGTGAACAGTTTCTGTAACCCTCTAATTTACATTGCCTTCACAAGAGAACTGAGACTGGCTATTGTCAGGGTAATCTACAAAATATTACCATGTGTCCGAGAAATCGTTGCAAGAAATGCAGCTGCTACGCAAATGGACTCTTTACAGCCAACTCCCAGTAGAGTAACCATGAGAAATGGTTCAACTCCTACCAGAGAGCTCTAGTTTTGTAAGCAGTAAAAGACCACGCTCTCTCGCGCGTTTGGAAACTGAGATCTGAACAGACATACACGCCTTTTTATAAGAACAACTTTACAAGAAGGAGGCTTAAAATTGCCAAAATTTAAGAACAATTTAAGAACAAAATCGGGCAGAGGCTTGATAACTAGGAAAGCTTTTGTGGTAGAAAATTGACTAAAACTTAGCGATAAAACATAAAAACTGAGATTGTTTGATTGATTGACTGTAGACTGCTCAACAAACAATGAAGGTAGTTCGCCTCTAAATTCAGCCGTACA
>JAODFW021112027.1:0-16236 GCA_027575235.2 Palythoa mutuki | reverse complement strand
TCAAGTTTATGAGTTCTTCTGAAAATAGTTATTTCGGCGGTATGTCGCCATTTCCTTATCGATTACTGTCTAAAAATAAGTCACAATACACCATCATAATAATTCTTGAGGACAAAAGATGATTTTAGATCATACAAGTTGGTCGCTTCTTTTTTGCCAGAACATCGCGAGTATTAAGGCTTTAGAGAATGAACAAAGCAATTTGCTTCGCTAACTTTACGCCAACTTAAAGAATACAATATAAAACTTAAAAATAAAAGTGCGTGGCAGTACCGAATACAACTACAAGTACAAGTACAAGAGAAACACAAGCAGCTGATATCTAACTGCTTGAAAAAGTTATTAAAATTTCTTCTTTCAATGCACTAATATTGCCACAGCCAAGGTGTGACTTTAAAGTCTAACGCAGAAATTTGGTCGATTGTTCAGATTACTTCTCTTTTTTTAAATCATATGTTTCAAACTGCAATCAATTGTTTCGGTATTACAATGTCCAAAACATGTCGTCTTTTTTGTTTTCCAACATATTTTGACTATGAATAACTTTTTTTAAGAAAAAAAAACTCATTTGAAAGGCATTCCTTTATTTTATCCTAACTCCTACCACAAACACGCTCCGTCGTAGTGGAAAAACGTAATCGCTCAACTATTTGTTTCATTTCCTTCAATTTCTTTAGCACTAAATGAGATTTTGATCTTTGTAAACAAAACACGCATTTGATTAAATTTGCGGTCGACTGCTTTGGTTCGCACCTTCGATTATAAAAATTCAGCTTCCTAAAATCCAATTACAGCTGCAGAAAGCTCTTGGCTCTTGCAGTGCCCGCGATTACGAAGGCATCCCTGTATAAGTTTGTTCTATGAACTGACGGAAGTGCTTCTTTCATCTCTGTATTCAGTTTGCAAATTATCTATCACATGCGACGAAAACATGACCATGAGGAAAATTGCAGCAACGCTGTTGTAAGTATCTTGTGTGAAACGTGGTTCCCGAGATTCCTTTCGGCGTCACGCTATTTCCGGTCGATTTGCGTTTATATTCAGGAACAGCGGTGTTATTTCAAGCATTTTGTGAGCCGAATTCTTTTTTCTTCTCGCATGTTTTCCGCCTGTGTGTCAACACCCCATTAGGTGGTGGCTATTCGTTGACAAGGGTAACAAAAGGTCTTGTTTACAAGACGTCGGCGTCGGGATGGCTGTCAAACGCTTGTGTCAGCTCGCAGAGATACACATGTATGATAACACCAACTCAAATTCGAGTAATTCATACGCTTAAAAAAACTGCAGATTGCAACCTAATAAATAGTATCAAGGAAGCAAACAGTAATTTCATTAAAAACCATATTGCTAATTTTCCGTAGTAGGAGGTTTGGACTTCCAGCGGCGCGTTTAAAATCTAAAATTCAAAACTGTTTTAAGCAATTACTGTTTATATTTTGGGGGCTCTTGGCTTTGGTGATAAACCTCTGTCAACACGAGCTCCACTAATTCTCCATCAAAAACATATTTCTTTTTTAATGCTAATTGGTGATAATATGTGTGTAGACAGGTTTATTGTCCACCGTCAAAGCTCACAGATTACAAATGTCAAGTGGCCGGAAAACTAAAACCAGAAAATCATAAAAGCATTCTAAAAGGAAGAGCTTTTACATACGTTTTGCTTTCGTTTCGACGTCGCATCATACCGAAATTCGTGGAATATCACAAATGAATTCGATTTTCGCTCAGCGTTTGTTACCACAGTTAATCTAACATTTTATGTGAAGCAATTTCTGGGAGTAATTGTATTTAAAATGTTCGCCCTTGGGATTGATCAAACTAAACGAGCGAGTCAACACAGTGAACAGTTCTCAACATTTTGACAATTGCATGCTCGTTCACCTGACAACAGCGCAAAGAATGGTGAAGGGTTATAATTGATAACTTCGTTGGGACGTTTTTGTGTTCTTATCGAGAAAAATCTCACGAACAGTTTGCAGTCAGCTTGATTGCCAATCTTTTGAGTGAGATCAGCCTCGAAATGAGAACTTCTTTCATCTGTGCGATTCTGTAATTGAAACGGAAAGATATACGGAGGTGTGAAAAATATCAACGCTGAATTGAAACGCGAGTAAACAAGGATTGTAATGCTGGTACTAATTAAAAATTCAGCGGAAGAAAGGAAATGTAGATAGCCTGTGAGACTGTGACTACAGTAAATTTGGCCGTCAGATAGTGGGCACTATTCTCAGATCCTGTTTGCATAATTACGTTTCATGATTATAAGCTTAATGCGCGAGCAGATTTCGCACATACATTTTTTTTCGGTCGCACACATTTGGAAGTGTTAAGTACATCGATCTATTTTTTTATTGCAATATTTCAATTACTGCGTGGTTACTGGCTCAAGCGTTGAACATGTGCAAGTTAAAGGTTTTCTGTTTGGCGCTGCTAATGTTTATCGCCGTTCAAGCTATATCCCCAGCTGCTGTGAGGTTTGAAGTAGAAGAAGAAAAGCCAGTAGGCACTTTTGTGGCAGATATCTCCCAAGAAAAGATACCTGTTCAATTTCGAAGAGGTGGCTTTACAAATATCGTCTATGAAATAAGCAATGCTTTTGCTCAGAGCCATTTGCAAGTCGATAAAGTCTCAGGACTTATAAGAACAAAAACAATTCTTGATAGAGAGAAGCTGGCACTTTTTAATGACATTCTTCCCGTACAAGTAACTGTTTCTGCCGACGGATCAGTCTCGGCGCGGATGTCTGTTCAAGTAAAGATTCTTGATGTAAATGACAACACTCCAAGCTTTCATAAGAAACAAGAGGATCTTTCTATCTCAGAATCAGCTCCTTTGAATTCAAAGTTTCGTATTGAAGTGGCTGAAGATCCAGATTTGGGAAGTAACTCAGTTGAAAAGTATGAAATAATCAAGGGAAACGAAGAAGGTTTTTTCGCGCTAAACGTCAAACGCATTAGCCCTGTCAATTTAGTTTTTTTGAATTTGGTTAACATAAAAAAACTCGACCGAGAAAGGAATGATTCATTTGAACTTGTCATCCAGGCATCGGACAAAGGTTCTCCGCCTTTATCAGATACAAAAATTTTGAACATTAGTATTTTAGACTCAAACGATCACAGCCCTGAGTTTAGTAAGGAGTTTTATACCGGCGAAGTGAAGGAAAATTTACCCGAAGGCACGTTTGTTCTCAATGTTAGCGCATCGGACAAGGATCTTGGTACAAACGGAGAGATTCGCTATTACATAGATGAGACTTCCAGGCACAGAGATTTGTTCCAGATTGACAGTGTGACGGGGGATGTCCGAACTAAAAAGGTTTTGGATTACGAATTGGGGCAACCGGGACAACCGTACCGGCTGACAATTGCGGCCAAAGACCGTGGTCTTGATAGTATACCCGTTGTTGCAGTGGCTTCAATAGAGGTCAGAATTTAATATCAATATTATTATAAGTTGAATTTCTTTGAGCAGTAAAACAAGAGAGATACAGATCAACACGCGCCAATTCAACACCCGTTTTAGTTAAAACGTAGAGTTTATTTTTCGTTAAGTAAAATTTATAAACTTGTTGGATTTTATGTTTAAAAAAACAGTAAATTATGGTTGTACGAACGCCAGATGTTAGTGTTTTTGTTTTCCTTATGCCATTCACTTCTTTAAAGCTAAAAAATGATAAAACAAACTCATGTTAAAGCAGAATGAAACCCGATCTAAAAATACACGATATTGATGCAGATTACTTTGAGAAAGGAAAAACAGAAATGGTTTATTAGTTTTATAATTCTATCGTGCTCAAGTACATCTTAGCGGGATATATAAAATGATGAATATATTCACATATAGATTAGTTCTCTGGATTAACAGAAGCACAGAAGGAACGGTTATTCTTTTTATTCCAACGATAGTCAACATGTATATTTAAATTTAATTGAGTATAACAGTATACGTTTTCAAATTCAATATTTTTGAATCACAGTGTTTGTCGATATTGTAGATCCCTTTGCTTAACATTATGATTTATAATCTTTTGGTGCGCTTTAGTGTCGCCTTTAAACAGTTGCAAAGCTTTATTGAAATTTTTAATTTGCTGCTAAACTCGGAATTTCGTTCTCTTTACACAAAAGTAGTTTGAATAGAAATGCAAGCATTTAGGCGATATTGTGTTTCCGCATCTGTGGTTGCTACCTCGATAGATATCATGGCTCCTTGCTTTTCACCTTGTCCTTGTCTTTTCACTTGCGTATGTGACGAAAATAATCGTTGTTTTGTTTTGTTTTCGTGCATGCGAAGAAATAAACGCAGCGCGAAATTTTATCAACTGCTGTCACCCGCAGTTTGACATATTTTTCACACCATGGGAGAACATCGCGCAACTCGCTCGCATGCTTTTTAAGAATATTTCTGTTGTTTTGAAATATTGTTTTCCGCGGACACTCAAAGTTATCATCGCTTCCATAATTTTGTTAGCAGACTTTTAAATATAGACGCTCCTTTCGCAACTACATGAGGAATTTTATGTAATAAGTTTGGTTTGTCATGGCTCGCCAAATTAATCACTTTTTTCTATGTTCGTAAATCGTTGCATTCTTTTTTGAATTACTCTTTCTTGTTCTTTTATTTGAGTTTGAACAACAGCAAATTTCGCCCGCGAGGGTTCCTTTTGTTTTCATCATCTTCAATTTGTCTGCCCAATTCGGCGCCTCAGAAACTTAATTGATTTTGTTTCTCTTTAGAAAAGAGCCCTTCAATTTACTCGCTGTGCGTATTTGCATTTAAAAACCTGAAAGGGAAAATTTTCACCGATATGGAATCAATTGTTTAACAGTAAGCTTCATGAATAACAATGACTGCCGTAATTATCTGGTATAAATATTGAAACGAAAGATCTGGGTCAGAATTTTAGCTTGTTCGAATTAAGAACATCACAGGTTTTCTTTCAGAGATGGTATTACAGAAAATCCGTGTTTTTGTTAAACAAAATGCCTTATGTTTCCGTCCCTTAATGGTGTAACAGCCGAGCAATCTGCTAAGGTTTACTTGTCATTTGAACATTCAAAACTCTTTTTGCGTTTACTTTTTTTGCGTGGTTATCTATTTCTGTGTTTTTTCGTATCTCTTTGCGATGTTGTGTCTTTATTATCCATAAAAAAAGCAAAAACATCTGATATAATTAACCAACTACTGGAAATTATGCTTTATCGGTAAATTTTAAGAGCAAGCTCTCGTTTAGTCGGGAACAGAAGGCCGAGAAAACTCGCTGACGCGAGGATCATTTTTTTAAAAAGAAATGACTCGTAACAAAAAGCATTGTCGGCTTTCAAAACAATTTATTAAACACAGAAATTGACTAAGCGCTCATCAATTTTTAAGTTAATTTCGTTTGAAGATTAGTCGGCCATATTAATAGTGTCAAAGCTTTCTTTAGGAACTATTCATTAATCGTGCATTTTGTGCGTGGAAAAGTGCTTTCTGAATGTGCGTTTGTCTTTGCTGTTTTGATTTGCACTTTGGTCAATTAAATAACAATCTAAATGATTTTCGTGTCTTTTCCTTTTCAAACAAAAAATGTCATATATAAATGTATTTGTATAATTAAATTTTTACCCCTTTCGGGTTTGTTTAATGTTTTTAAAAACGCTTTACAGTTGAGACGAATATTGTGTCTTTTGCAGCGGATGCAGTATTTGTAAATACAACAAAATAATTCAATCGCAAATGGAAGGTATCAAAGACATTTTTGAATGTTGTTAGCTGCTCAGATTTTGACAAGCTAACGAGGGGTTATTATTCAATATCATCTGATTCTAATTAGTGCGTTATGCGGCTGACAGCAATTGTGTGCATAGCAAAACGTAAGCCGGGCTGATTATTAACGTCTCATTACTACGACTCTCACGCAGTGTTATAGCTGGCTGAAGGAATTCGAAAGCTTTATGTTTAAAGCAGTCAACGTAAAGTTTATTTTCCAAGCAGACGCAACCAACTATTAGAAAAAAACTCACAGTGTAGAATTATTTCTAGATGTATAAATTCATTTTTAATGTTCGCAATTTTTTAGCTTTTTACTCTTTCCAGCTATTTTGTGCTATTTTAGTTCATTCCATGTTATCCATTATCAGAAGGTTGATTTATTTTAGTTTGTTCCGTTGTCTTCAGAGTTTGTTGCGCCATCAACATTTTTGTCGCTGTGATTGCCTGTGGCATTTCTGTAGGCAGGCAGACGGCACGGTAGCTTTCCGTGGAAGTTGTTCAAACGCAGCCGAATGGATGGCCTTTAGCAACTTCCTGTTCAACAAAAAGAACTATTTGTGTACAATGAAAAAGCTTTTAGAGCTACAAGGGTGTGTCATCTGTGTCAAGTGAATTGAAAGCAACCAGAACTAGTAAATAAATACCAAAAAGAAAAGCCATCAGTTATAAAATGCAAACCTATAACCTCGGTTTATTTTAAGTTGATTTTTGTTTCAAAATGAGAGCCACTTAGTTTTTTCCATAAAGACGGTGTGTTTTTGTAATTATCTTGTTAGCGTGTTGAGATAAAATAGAACTCGACTTGAGGAATTTTATTGTGTTTAAAGTGATCATTTTTAAAAAATGTTATGACAGAACGTGCTTCACGTCGGCGCCGCGACGCCTGGAAACATTTGTTAAGTGTTGAACTGTGAACATCTTTGAAGGCCATAAATCATTGTGTCGCTTTGCCTTGTTCAGTAATTCATTTTTGTAGCCTCAAGACTTTCTGGCCAACAAATAACATTAGTTTTTACATTTAGTCAAAGCTAGAAATATCCGGTATTGATTGATTAGTTCTTGTATATTCTCTGCCTAAAGATATACTTAGTTGTGGAGTTAGGTTGGCTTAGCGGTCTTCACACGCCTCTCAGGGCTCCACACGTGAGCTGAGATTTGTCGATCTCAATCAGTCTCCGAGGGTTTTTCTCCGGGTACTCCGGCTTTCTTCCTTCGGCAAAATTGACATCGGCTGTGGTGTTGTGCTGCGAAGTTGTGTATGGATCGTGTTCTGGGGATGAGTGCCTAGACAGCAGCACAACTCCATCGGTCCGCCTGACGTCGTTAAGCTTCGTCCTTTCCAATTCAGTCTTTGGCTGCGAGACAGGGCCATAAGAAAGCCACCCCATTTACCCTTTAGCCAAATGTTTTAGAGCACGAAATTTTTAGCAGTTTCTTAACTGAAGTTTTTTTTTGGAGGGGAGGGGGACACGGGGCTTTGCTTGTAACCTTTAAATACAACAGTTTTAGTCAAGTCCGAAGTACTATTACATGTGGTGAAAGCGTGAGTGTGTTATAAAAATGAAAGCCATGGTTGTAACACTGCAGGGTTCTTATTGAATTGACACATTAACTTGTTTTTAATACTCTAGATGAATTTCGCTGGTATTTGTGCTTGAGAAGTTTCTTAAACATTCAAATCGCAGTACTGAACTTTTTGATAATCTGAGCACTGGTTTCTTATAAAATGGTTTCCTATAAAAATATAATATGAAAGAATGTTGTAGACCTGGTGGAAAAAAGATCTTTTATCAAGAACCAATTTCTTCAAGATACTAAGCTTTCGACAGAATCATTGTAAAATATTTTTGTCGCGAGTGTAGAGTTATGGAATATGGTAATGTTTCTCGACTGCAAACTGAGGCGAACATTTTGACTGGTTTTAGCATAATTAACTCGGTACGAACAACTGTTTTTTGAGAAAAAATGTTTTTTTTTTCAATGAATAACTTTGATCCCTTTCGAGAATGACTGGCAATCCACGCTTTGACGGATAATATTTTTTCAGGCGCAATAATCTCGTGAAAGTCATTATTTAACAGATCTTGAGCAGGCGGGTTAAACTGAAATTTAATTTGAGAAAGCGATCGTTTAGTCAGATAATATGGTTAGAAAAGAATTCATTCCTTCTGCGTACGAGATAATAAAATTTCAATGAGAAACTGAAAAACTAGTCAAATCGTAAGCAGAGCTTATTTAGGTAATTTAAGTTGTCTTTGAAACAGAAGTTTTCCACGAACCCAGTTAATTGTTTCTCAAACTGCAGCAATTACACGTATTTTTATAAGAACAACGACGCTCAAATCGGCCAAAATTTAAGAACAAGCTCAGGCTGAGGCTCGAAAATTATGAAAATTCTTTTCATAAACTTGACCGAAACTAGTAATTTAACTAAGCAACGCTGACCGTATAATTTCAGGCACGAAATGCCTTTAAAGACTGTTCAACATCAATGTTCGCTCGTACAATACATGTACAAGCGAGGCATTTCGTTTTACAGTTTTAATGAAAAGAACAAAGAATAGTTTAAGAACAAACTGAGGCTGAAGTTGTCAAAAAATTAAAAAACATAAGCCTCGGCAAAATTTACTGGTTCTTATAAAAATGCGCGTATAATGTCGTTTAAGTTCATACTTAACCGCTCCCAGGAGGGAAAAGTATTTCTTGATGAAATGAAGAAAAGAAGATACTGAAAAAAGGATTACAAAGAGTATAGTTTTATTGAAGAAAATGCTAATAAACATGGATAAATGGATAATTTTAAAAATTCAAAGATTTCGATCAGCGTGTTCGCGTATCACAAAACAAAGTTATACAAAGCACAGTTGGCAAAATTGATTATCGACTCCTCATATTTACCCTGTTCAAAAAATTTAAAAAAAAAATAAAGTAATTGATTATGCTTGCGTGTTTTTAAGGGAATGTTTAGAATATTTATCACTCGTGTAATTAGTTCATGTGCTATGTTGTCAAATATTGCAAAGTTGACGATGTAATTGATTGTCTACTCCTCATATTTATCCTGCTCAAAGAAATTTTTAAAAGAAATGTAGTAGATTGTGCTTGCGTGTTTTAAAGTGAATCTTTAGACTATTATTCGCTCGTGTAACTAGTAGATTGTGCTTGCGTGTTTTAAAGCGAATCTTTAGAATATTATTCGCTCGTGTAACTAGTTCATGTGCTATGTTGTCAACATGGCAAAGTTGAAGATAAAATTGATTGTCTACTCTTCATATTTATGTTGCTCAAAGAAACTTTTTAAAGAAATGAAGTAGTTGATTGTGCTTGTGTGTTTTAAAGGGAATGTTTAGAATATTCAGCGCTCGTGAAATTTGTTCTAATGCTATGTTGTATATCAACACGGTAAACTAATTACAGGCACAAGTGAAGAAATATTGCCAGAATTGATCAGATTTTCAAGAGTCAATATTGTATATAACTTGAGTGTAGGTAATTGGATGAATCAAAACGTAATCATTCAAGTAAATTTGGCGAAAGAAGATAAGTGGTAATAGTAATATTTTTTAATTTCTTTGACCGGATATAGAGTAAATATTTTGTTTTTAATCCAAGTTAGGAAGCCGCTACAATAAACATTCTAGATCTTACATATAATTGTTTTCGTCGAAATTATTTCATTTCTAAATCGTAAAATGACTTTTTTACCTAGAGTCAGAACCCTGAACATTCTGACACTAAAGCCCTTTAATGTTTAACTTGTAAACTTGTAAGGACATTAAGATTTTTCAGAGCGTCCTCAGTTTTGTAAATGTTACTGTTTTTTATCGTTTAATTAAAGCCTAAAAGGAGCAAGAACTTGAGCTTTGGAGACCCCAACCTAAATTACTTCCTTATTTTTTCATGCATTAAATTTTCTCCTCGGCTGTAATTAAAACGGATGCTACTATGTTGGTTTATTTTTCAAAGTCGGTCATTTAGTTAGTCTTATCATAAAGTGGGATTATAATTGATTAGTTCTTTAATAAATATTTTTATTGGTTATAAAGATAGCTAAATTAAAGCGAGATTGTGATTTTCTGAACTTAAGCCCCCAAGACTTTTCATAATAAACAAAGTTTCATTACTATTGATTATAGATGTTGTCGCATATATTTATATTTTTGTTTCACAAATTTGATTTTAGGTAATAGATGAGAACGATAACACGCCAGTGATAAAAATCGAACTTAAATCAATATTTCAATCGGATGGAAAGCTCCCCGAGGATACCCCTCTTGGAAGTGTTATTGCATCCGTTACTGTCAGCGACAGAGATAGCGGCTCCAATGGAGAAGTTGACGTGGAATTGTCTAGACATAGACATGACTTTGCCTTGCAAAGGGTATTTGATAACCAGTACGCCATTCAGGTCCAGCGGTCTCTCAACCTAGACATGCGTGCTCAATACAACCTCAAAATTGTTGCTCGAGATCGAGGCTCACCGAAGAGGAAGTCAAACAAGTCACTGACATTTGAACTCGCTGATAGCAACAGAAACGCGCCTAAGTTTGATAAGTCATTTTATACCATAAAGGTAACGGACGATATCAAAGCTGAGACAGTTGTAGAGACACTGAAAGCAACCGATGGTGACAAAGGAACGAATGCACAGTTAAGTTATCATCTTATCAGGTTAGCCGATTGGCGCAACACTTCGATAACTAACACTGGCAGCTGGTTTACAGTTGACCCACTACGAGGAAGTCTTAGACTCAAAACAAAGCTGTGGTGTGCTTTTACACCTTCCTTCCTGATAACCGCTGAAGTTCGAGATCACGGGCGCAAACCAAAACAAAGCCGCTGTACAGTAAATGTGACTGTCACATGTAGCAAACATTATTATGAGTTCCGCGTGTTTGAAGGAGCTCCTCCCGGGACGAAAGTTGGAGACTTTGGCGCAGATCTTCGTATTCCTGGGAAAAAATTATGGATCCAGTTATTTCAAGGTCAGGATCCATTCTTGATAGTTGATAACAGTACCGGAGAGTTGACTCTTGCTAAAGAGCTGGACCGTGAAGAAAAGGATTTTTATCTCTTGGAAGGCTTCGTCACAGACGGAAGCATTAGGTCCCGGATTCAACTCTTCATTCGAGTTCTCGACAAGAACGATAATGTTCCCAGATTTATTGGAATAGACGGACAAATATCTGTAAATATTCCCACCAATGCCAGGCCTGGTTACAGGGTATGGAAAGTTGTGGCTAAAGACCCGGATGAAGGTAGAAACGGGAAAGTAACCTATTCAATTATAAATAGTAATGGCGTAGACGCGTTTACCATAGACAGGGAACAGGGGCATATTTTGATAGCAAAGAACTTGACGAAGAGATCATATATTGTAACAATTAGAGCTGCCGACAACGGCTTGAAGCCACGTCAGAGGTTGGTCAGAATGAAGGTGTACCTCGATGATACACTGATCGTACCCACACTCCCAGATTTCACAACAGACAGCAAGGTTCCTGCGGGCGTGGACGCCAGGGAATCGGGTAAAGGAACTTTTACTAATAACGAGCTGATAATTGTTATTGTTCTCTGCACGTTCTGTGGCGTGCTAATGATCCTCCTGGTTGCCGTTGTGTTGGTCAAATATAAACGCAGAGCCGGTGCCAACAATCGTACGAGCTACCACGAGGCTGAGATAAGCCGCGAAGATGCTCTTAAAGCGTCTAAGAAAATGTACAAAGAAGCTACGAACAACATGTACAAAGATAAAGAGGAAACCAACAGCATGAAGTCTAGGAATGGCAAAGCTCCGCCCCTACCTAAAAAGAATTCGCAGGTCTCCACTCCACCAATCAAAGATCCAAACTGGGCGAAGACTGAGCACCAGAGCCCCAGTACCTCGTACATGGGTAGTGAGTATGTCGGTACAGACTGTGAAACGGACAGCGGTCGAGAAGATGTTGTGCAGTTCTCGCCGTATACCACCCATATTCCCGCGCAGAAAAAAGCACATGATTGGAGGGCTGGAACTTTCAATTCTCCTCATCATGCCCCGCCTCCATACACACCTCCGAGAAAACACTGTGATAGCCCCTCATCAGCCCTAGCCCGGAAACAGAAAGACGTGGGAAAACCTTCTTTGGTAAAAATACCAGGAGTCACGCATTCAGCTACTGACTTGTAGCGTCACCCAGCATCACGCCAACTCGCATATCGAAACGAAGATCGACGGAAAAATTTTCGACACCTGTTGAGTTATGTTTTATCAAGATCTATGATTGAAGGTGACACAAACTCTGCCTTTGATTGGCCGAGCTTTAAAAATATTAGATTTAACCTCGAGGGACATAGCTTTCTTTCCACAAAAAATAAGAACTTTTTCGATTCGCAGCTACCGCTGATTATATTGACTGCAGCTTCATTTTGCTTGGTATAACAATGACTAGCTCATGACTAGAGAGTCAAACTACTACCGCTGATTACGATGGTAACAGATTGAATTTGTTCAGTATATGGCTCGGTTAAAGAATAAATTGTAATTTCCAATTATTAACAATGTTTACATCTAGATTCATTTTGCTCGAAAATACCGCCAGATAGAGAGAAATCTGAACTCGAACTACACATCGTCCTCTTAATTTTTCACCTTCACCCAAAATCCAATCCAGATTCGATTTTAATCCAAACAAGCCACCCTCGATCTTGGATTTTTTAGATTAAGTCAGTATCTGGATTTAGATTTTGTGCGTTTTTGCGTTTCATTTACCAATCCAAAATCGGACTTTTTGTAAAACAAATACAAGATAACTGTCTAAAGTTTTCGTAAAACCTGCTTTTGGATTTTGCGTTCCATTTCTTTCAGAAATCTATACAATTTAGATTTGTCATTCCGTTTAGACTTTAAAAAAGGAACGCATTCACAGTCTTAGCTTTGAATAAATTAAGACTTGATAACTTTGAAAGAAAGGCATGAGAATCAGAAAATAAAAAATAAACCTGCAATCATTGTAATCAGCGACAACTGCGAATTTGAAATGAGGTTGTTGTAAGTGTAACTTTATACGTATGACTTGATAGCTTTACTGGGACTTTAACGCAGATGTAAAGGGTGGTAATTAATCAGCATTATACGTCAAAAATGTAATGAACGTAGAACGGATTGCAATTAATAATAATAATAATAATAATAATAATCGGTGAAAGTTATTTCTTTATCTTTTCTAATGTTGTTTCATTTGTTTGTCCATGGACGAACAGAAAATTTTTGTACAGCTATACGTCAAAGCAAATGCAAGACAAAGCGTTTCCTCAAGGCAAGTCATGAACTGCGTTTGGTGGGAATTTTTCGTACCAGACATTAGAATGCGCACTTTGTTTGTTTGGACGCGTTAACATTTCGCGTCGTTTCCTGACGCACATCACAGTCGGAATCAGTCTGCGTTGTCTTGTCTATGATTCAGTCTTCATAACACTTACTAATGAATTGATATCCAATTTGCGTTTTATAAAGGTTGCAATTAATATACTGCTTAGTAGTATACATTAGTCATTACAATATACTTCATAAAAGTCGTATAGATAGTCACGATTCTGCGCAAAACACAAAACAGGATAACACGAAATAACACAAAAAAGTTACTATAATAACATATGAAAAAAAAATATTCTTGACGGCTGATGGAAAAATACGAACGAAATATATCAAGATTCGGAATAACCACACACTTTTCTTGGAATAATCTGCATTCATTCTGGGCCGTAACACATTCTAGAATAACTGTTATTTTAATTCCGCAAGTCATTATTGCGGTACAGCGGTTTCTTCATGAAAAATACACCAAATCGAGGCTATCGGGCCGTCTACTTTCAAGCGGAAAACCGCTGTAAATTAATACCGACTTGCGGAACTAGAATTTGATTTGCGGAGCATGCGCAGAACAATGATTAGGTCTAATCTTCGCTTGATAACAAGAATAAACGGTTTCGGCTAAGAAGCTTGAAGTTAAAACTTGAAAAGGGGAAACTGTGTCTTTGAATTTAAATAGAAGAACAAGTGTAAATCGTGGTTGTACATTTAAATTGTACTCAACTTTTTTGAGGCCTTGGGTTCATTAGTTTGTTTTTTAAAAAATGTTTAATATATTGTAAAGGCCCAATATTTCAACCTTTTCGATCTCAATCGACTTTTCATTTGTCTTGCAATGATGATGAAAACGATGATGATTATAAAAAAATTTATTACTTTCGTATATTAATGTAACTTTTTTTATGTTGATTTTTGAAAAAGTTTCCACGAAAAGTGAAACACTGTAGCAAAACATTTAGTTTGAATGTCACGTGATTGTATTTGGGGTCGAAAATGTTGAAATTTCAGAAATCTGGAACAGCGTATTTTTTTTTAAAAGATAACTAAATTGTTAAATTAATATGTATGCTATTATAAATGTATCATGATAGTCGCTTTTATATAAACAGTTATTAAAGAGTTTTTATTACAGTAGAATTGTCGAGTTGTTTGTGGGTTAACAAAATGATTTTATACGAGGTTTTAGCTTTCTATCAACAAGTTATTAAAGGCATACACCAATAACTTCGAAATAGTTCAGGTAATGTTTTAGTTTTTCCGATTCCTTTAAATGCGTGCATGAAAGTTGAGTGATGCTGTGCTCCAAGGAAACGCAGTGGTTATTTACCAAATAACAATACCTCAGGTGCTTCTGTGTGTTTTCGGTGCGATGTCGTTTAGGCCTATCGTGCTATCGTCGCACCGAACTCAATTATCTCAATTTGACGCGGTAAAAGCGCGATGTATAAACCTGATGTGCTGTGCCAGATGATAGCACGATCAATCTCACCGTGCGGAACGACGATAGCACGGTTCAATTTATACAGCATGCCAAATTGCCGCACCCGGGTGCAAAACAATATACTCAATAATACAAGTTGAGATAAGTCCGATAAACTTCAAATGGCACAAAACAACAAATATTGGCACACGGACCGATTTTGGTGCAGTGTTAGTGCGGTCAGTTGGGCTGCTTTTGTACTTGAATCACTACTGATCAGTTCAATTTAAACAAGTGTTTCCGCTTAAAAAGGAATAACTCCTCCCAAAAATTGAGGCAGGTAAATGCACAAGAAATCGTCCAGTTTTTTTTTTTTTTTAATTTTCTGTGTATTTCTCTCACTGTAGTTTTGTTGTGGTAAGTTGCAGAGCTTCAAAAACGACTAAACGCTTTCCAGTGCGGCTACAGGCCTCCAATTTTGACATTAAATTCCTCTGTCTAAAGTTAAAAGTTTCCCGAATTCATGAATAGCAAGTTAAACTTGAAATTGATTAACGTCATTTGACATTGTATTTCCCGCAAACAGACCGTATCGAAAACCGTGACAAGGCATACTTCCCTTGTGTAGTCGATAAATACATATATTTTCGTCATTACAGTTTATTTAATGTTGTTTTATAATAGATAAAAAAAACTGTTTTATTCTCCAGACCACCTAGAAAATAGAGCATTTCACCTTTTCTCGTTAGAAAATCTTAAGTTTTGAATTTCACGCCGCGGAAACAACAGCCAACCGTTATAAATTTGAAGCAGATTCCTACACACTTTCCTTTTTCCGCTCGTCCAATATTTCAAGAGAAAGCTGTCTTTTGCTTGTCTATTTTGGTCAATGTGAATTTTACTACGAATTCGAGTCTTTTTATGTGACAACTGATCTTCAAGTAATCAAGATTATTAAACACAGCAGAGACCTTAAAGTGTACATATGGCGATTTTTTTTTTCGATTTTGATATATCTAGAATGCGTAGACAAGTATTCTAAAAAAAATTTTGATTACGTCACATTTTTGCCAAAAAATCGAGCTTTAAAGTTCCCGCGCCGGCCACTCCCAACGAGGATAACCGGGAATTGCTAAGTCTGGGTCTAGACAGCTTTGACGTAAATTCAAGAATTTTCAACTCTTTATTTCAGTGTTTCAATGTATTTCCATACACACTCGATCATTTTTCGATTTGATGAAGATAAAAAAATATCGGGTTTGTATGGAAATACAATAAAACACTGAAAAAAAATGGCGGGAAGAGAATGCGATTCCTAAAGTGTCGTCACGGCCTGTTCTGGACCCAGGGCTTAGCAACTCCCGGTCATCTTCGTTGAGCGTGGCCGGCGCGGGAACTTAAAGCTCAAATTTGTGGCAAAGATGTGACGTAATCGAAAAAATTTTTTTGAATACTTGTCTACGTATCCTATCAAAATTAATCAGAAAAAAAAATTCGTCATAAGTATACTTTAAGAAACGAGGAAGACAACGCCAACGACGGCGACTCACAAAAAATCTATTTCTGATTTGCTCTGTATTTTTTTCTGCGGGTCATTAGGTTGTTCCTCCGCATAAAGATTTGTGAACGGAAAACGATTAACCCTTTCAGCCCAGAGCAATTTATCAACATCTAACTTCTCCTTACATAACTCATAGCAAAACAATATAACTGG
>JAODFW021111026.1:0-16244 GCA_027575235.2 Palythoa mutuki | reverse complement strand
ATGATAATGATAATGATAATGATAATGATAATGATAATGATAATGATAATGATAATGATAATGATAATGATAATAATAACAACGTAGGTAATGGCAACTCCAAAGGGCTTTTCAGTGCCACAATCACGCTTATTACTGCCTCAGATACTGATACAGCGCAGTACAACGAGCTAGGGCCAAAAGCACATACAGGATCCCCAGGCTGCCACCAAACGGTCCATGTCCGCCGCGCAATAGCGAGATGTAATGAGCCACATGCTTTTTTTTAATAAGAACCAGTAAATTTTTCCTAGGCTCATTGTTCGTATTTTTGGCGATTTCAGCCTCAATTTGTTCTTAATTTGTTTTTATTTCTTTGAGCGGTTTTTAATGAAGAAAAAATAAAATAAAGCAAGATATTGGAAAATGAAACGCCTTGCACCACACATGTGCCGTTAAATTTAGAGGCGAACTACCTTTATTGTTTCTTGAACAGTCTTACAATGAATCTTTTTATGTTTTATGTTGTCTTGCTAAATTTTAGTCAATTTTCTACCACAAAAACTTTCCTAGTTATCAAGCTTCATCTTGAGATTGTTCTTAAATTGTTCTTAAATTTTGAGAATTTTGAGCCTCGTTGTTCTTAGAAAGTTGTTCTTACAAATAAAAGCGTGTATTTCAGTTTTTATGGAGGTAGCAAAACCGAAGTACCCGGAGAAAGATTGAGATCGAAAGATCTCAGCCCACATGCAGAGCCCGGATTCACTCCCTGTTTGTAGAGGTGGGAGGCGAATGATGCTGGAGACTTTGCTACATCCTTATTTAAGGTGTTTCAAAGTGTTTTGCTGTGTGTGCATTCGTGTAAGATGGCGGAGTGGTTGGCGCAGTGGTAAGATCGCTGTTTTCAAAACGTGGTCCCAGCCGAGACTTGAACATTTGCGTGACCTTCTTTTCCGCCAAAGTTGACTCAGCGTTCCATCCTCCCGAGGTCGGTAAAATGAGTACCAGCTTCTGCTGGGGCCTAACCTGCAATGGATTAGTGTCCCGTCCAGGGGGAGTCAATGACTCTCATCCGCTTAACACTACAGAAAACGGGGATAAGCACCGGCTCCATGGGCCACTTAGGCTCGTAAAAGGATTTAGCTAGCTTAGCTTAGCTCTTTTTTATAGCACTGTACTTTTCCAAAGATTGTTAGTGTAAGTTTTTAGACGTGGCAATAAATTAAAATAATTTTCATTTTTGATTCCAGTAGCCCATCAGTAGGAGCGCCCACATGAACAAAGCGGATCCACTCCCCACCACAGATGTTATTCTTAGAAACGTGTACATAGCATATGAGGCGATGTGCGGGCACAAAGTGAATAAGAGAGGATAAGAGAAGATGAACGCTCCTTGTAATGAGCTTCTGGCCTTGTCTACTACTGAGTTGGTGTCAAGGTGAATAGGAGAAGATGAACGCTCCTTGTAATGAGCTTCTGGCCTTGTCTACTACTGAGTTGGGGTCAAGGTGAACAAGGAATGATTAACGCTTTTTGTAATGGGTTCCTCGTTTTGTCTATTAGTGTTTTTGGGACAAGATCAATTGGGGAAGATTAACGCTCCTAGTAATAGGCTCCTGTGTCAGTCACTGGCCAATCTTACGGCTACTCTAGATAATTACTTTTCTAACCTTGACCTACACAAAAAATGATATGACAGATATGACAGGATTTGATCATGTACCAAGAAATTCCAAAATCAGTCGCGTTAACAAATGAACAAAAAAATTGTTTTAATACAAGAAGAATAAATGAAACATGCCTAAATATTAAAATACACTATCGTTAATGATATCCTTAGCAGATCTGTAAAAAACAAGATATGAGTTCATTATAATTTCCCCAGGATTTCTTTTTGGATGTGGGTCTTTGCCTCTAAACAGTCCAAAGTAATTCACTCTATTCTTCTCTCCCTCAGTCATTTGATCCGTCACGTCCACCACCCACGGGACGACATCTTGTCCCGGGCACCACCCATCCCTCCCATACAACCACGTGCCGTGTTCATTAGGTTCCACTCCCTTCGCAACTCTCTGAGCACAACCTGTAGCAGTTGCAGCATTCTTAAATACACGAACATTAGCGTGACCATTAAAGATGAAATGGTGCGATGTCACGCAAAACTCTGCACATCCGTGATCATCACTACCGTGACCAGTTATTGTTGCTACGAGTTTGGCTCTCTTAGTCCAGTCAGGAACGCTAAAATGGAGCGGCGAATACCGTTTGTTGTAGTTCTTATCAAACTTGCCCCCTTGAAAGAGTTTTATAATTTTGTAAGGCACCACATTCGCGTCCTGTTGCTTTCCGCTGTAATGATGCTTGGAATCTAAAGAAAAAAGACACGAAATATAAACGAAATCATCAACTTATCACCAACTGGGAATCATCAGATGGAAGTGAACTGCCGCGAGTTACTAGGAACCTTACGCAACGAGAACGGTGACGCAAACGACGACGACTCAGAAAAAATATATTTCTGATTCGCTTTTTACTTCTTTCTGGGTGTCATCAGTGTTTTGTTTTCTCCGCCTTCAGCATTGTGAAGAGAAAACCACCGAATGTTCCTCCTTGAGGGTAAGTAAAAACTGAAAACATTGTTATTATCAAGTCCCTGTAGTCACCAGAACTCCAAAAAAGGTCTTTTCACGTTCTGTATATAGCAACAACTACGTGCAGGTGCTCAGCTCGATGCATTCCAACGTGCACTTAACTTTATTTACTATTGTTCTTTACTGCCGTCGTCGGCGTTTTTGCCCTCACTGCGTAAGATCTATTAACAGACATAAAACATGGTCCGTTGTCCTGTTAATGCAGAGGTCTGTTTTTATGTCATTCTCAGGAATGAAGCAATATTGAAGTGAAAATGAAGTAATTACAAGTGAAGATATACGTTGAATGGATTCTCAACTGCTTACATGTCCAATACACACGAAATGAGCCGGACCGACAATTTAAGCTTTGTTCGGCCGACTCAATCAAAGCCAGGTCGTGAAACTATAGTAAAAGTAAAATTGATATCAAAATCAAAGTTGTTTGGGGCACATTAACCGGTCAACATGTAAAAAGTTGATCCGACTCTGTGAGGGTAAGATCAAAGTTGACTGGATTTGGTATTAAACTATCGATTGCTTCAATAAAATACAAGGCAGAAACAACTTTAGCAGCTAGCTAAGTTTAACGGCTGTGGCCCTTAGGGAAAAACTTGAACATTACTGAAGGGCGTTCGAAGGGTATGACAGTTGCGGTAAGCTCATATTTTTTTAAAAAATATATGTACAAAGGTACAAAGGGGAAATTGGACAAAGGGATCACTAAGTCTAAGATTTTATAGGGGAAGGGATCAATCATACTTTAACAAGTACATTCGAGCTTTAGGAAAAACGGCAAAGCATGGAGATTGGGAATGTACATGCAACGACAATGGTGCACATTTTGTTTCCTACTTCTTTTTAGTCTTTGTACCTTTTTCGACTTTCGTTTTATTTTCTTTGTGGGAGTGTGCTTCGATAACAAATGATAGACGGTCTGGTCTTTACAAAATCGAAAATAAGTCAATTTTTCCCCTTCGAGTAGTCAAACGTTTCCAACTGTTTCAAAATGGCAAACTAATTATCATCTAGGCAAATCTACACGAAGGCGCTTGCTGTCCACACGAAAGCGTTTTCACATGTATATTTTCATAGATTACATATTTTTGTCCCGTTCACAAGAAAATGATCCGTAAACGCTCTATTTTCAAAACGGTTTCCGAAGTAACTATTGTAACACGCTTACCTATCGACTTCGTGTGTACACTCGTGAATGCTTATTTTTCTAAACGGTAGTTCATGTAACTCTTTTCCAATCCTTTTTGAGCAATGAAAACGAAAATGGCCGAGAATGTAATATAAATAATGATAATAATAATCATAATAATAACAACTATCATAATCATAATATAATAATGGCTTTATTTCTGCTTTCTATTCTCATGGCTCTTCATCGGAAATAATCTATAAAAGTTTAGTAGAAATCTAATCACCATCTATCACAAATGATGTAATCTGATTGGCTACCGTACTCAGTCTATGGTCAGTGTCCGAGGGACGCAAACAACAAATCCAATATGGCGCCTTCTTCCCGGCTTTTGGACGTTTCAGAAGACGATTTGAAGCTACTAGTCGACAAAGCAGTTCCAGATAAAAAAAGGCAACAATAAAAATAAATATGGTGTAAAAATTTGCTTGAAGTATTAATTCAACAAGTTTCACTTGAATAGTCGAACAAGCAAAAACTACCTCATCAACATCTGTGTTTGAACTAAATGAAAACATTCTTTACCAACATAGTATCGTTGTATCTTTCTTCTTTAGCGATTTCTTCTTAAATAATTAGAATACTTGCTCCCTCTTTCTGTCGACATGTTTTGCACCATCATCATTCTATCAGCTCGTATCTTAATTGTTAAATATAAAATGTAAGTGTAATATCGTCACTGCGCATGCTCAGTAATGCCCATGATCAATAAGGCCGTTTGAGTGTTGTGTGTGCCTTTCTCAAGTGTAGTGTGAGCCTTTCTCAAGTGTACTGTGTGCTTTTCTCAAAAGTATTGTGCATGTGCCTTTCTCAAGTGTACTGTGTGCCTTTCTCAAGTGTACTGTGTGCCTTTCTCAAGTATACTGTGTGGCTTTCTCAAGTGCACTGTGTTCCTTTCTCAAGTGTACTGTGTGCCTTTGTCATGTGTACTGTGTGCCTTTCTCAAGTGTACTGTTTAGTTGTTTATAAAGCGTCTTGGTGTGGGCGTGGCCTTAAATGTATCTTAGGACTGACACTTAAGAAAATATCTTACATTTGATATGGTCCGAGAACCTTATACTGAGTGATGGTTTCCAAGGCTTCTCCCAGAACGGATGGGCCATTGTTAACTTACATGTACGGGATGTAAACATTGGTAGCAGAGGGGTGATGTTGGTCAACCAGCGGCCAACGGACCTGAAATAGACAGACTGAACATTAGATACGCTAAGTATTTTGTGAAAAACATCTCACTAGTTTTACATATTTATATTTTAAGTGTTTTCTAAAAAGATACTTGAGAAGTCAGGATAGCCGAGGAGTAGTGCTCGTATCTCCCACCTCTGCGGATCTGGGATCGGGTGCCTGTGTTTTTCTTCACGAAACAAGTCCGTACATACCCATATCCTGTAGGTTAATTGTTATCAGTAACTAAAAAATTTCTCAGCCAAAAAACAGACAGTGTTGTTTTCCTGCATTAGATTTCATTTGGAGTTATGATACTCCGACAGATGTGCCGACTCATCAATTTAAATTGAGGGAGATTTTTACATGGCTAGACTTGACATGGTTTGGGTTACGTTTTTTTTTAAATTAATCTATTATCAACTGCATAATGGTGAATCTACAAAATTTTTGCAAGACCTCAAAATATTCTTGAGAGATTTTCTAAGAAGAAATCCGGGAGAGCAAGAGATGATGCTAAAATTCGTATTAGTCTCCTGCAAAATGCGGAAGAACTGTCATCTCTTTCTCTGCCCAAATAGCTTAATTATTTACTGAGTGAGCTCACATTTTATTCCCCCGTGGCGACTCTCGTCGATCAAGGCTGTAATTTTTTCTCTTACAGCTTAGAAGGCAACTAAATGCGTCAGCTGCTGGTTTGCTTTGTGTGGAAATTTAGTAGTAGTAGTTTTAGTAGTAACAGTAGTGGTAGTCTAGTAGCCGTAGCCGTGGTGGTAGTAGAAGAAAAGTAGCACTATCAATTTCCACTAACCTTCTGTACGGAGATATCCACCGTCCAAGCTCCTCACCACACAGGGAATTCTCCTTCTTACAGCAGACAGTAAGATGTATCACATGATCCCAGTGAGGGCAGCTGTAGTCTGATCTACCAGGGCAATGGAGTGCCATGTCTAGTTCAACATTCCTGTACAATAAAAGATCTGTACAAAAAATTGTCAGTTTACTATAATATTATTGTTTAAAACTATACAAGACAGGAGTGAATGAAGGAGGAGGGTTTTGTAAAAAAAGTGTCTTTTTTGAAGTTTGGGAAGGGAAATAAGATGGGTCAGGGGAAAAACAAATGGCCATCTTTTAATTATCAGAATCGTTATGCATAATATCAGAAAATTAAAAAATCTTTTGTGCACTGTTGAATAAACTTTTAACTCTTGATTTTATTTCTAAAAATGAATGTATTTATAACTGCTCACCCTTGTAAAGGTAGAAATTTCAAAGTGGGGTACAGTGAATTGCAAGATAATTAAGAACAAAAGTTCAGTCAATCAAGCAAAAACTGCTAAAATTTCATAAACAGGTTTTGTTTACAGTAGTACGAAATAAATCAATAACTACACTCATCTGAAAAAAACTGGAGTATGCATTGGGAAATGGAAACTACATTTGTTTACTGTGTGACAATTACTGACAGAGTTCAATTTCTGCCAAAAAGGTTTCAATCGGTAACATTACCCTTTATTTGGGGAAGGTGAATTGTGGACGTAACTCCTTTGTGACCCTTCATAAGGGCGTGGCGAAATACAGGAATGACCATCGCACTACCAGTTACATTATGGATTAGATCAGTCTTGTAGTTAAACCTGTGATTTAGAAATAGGTTACCATTGCAGCTACTTTATGAGATATGAAACTTTGCAACTACACGTAGCTACTGAGAAATGGCAGTTAAGCAATTGGATGAATGGGGCCGTTTTGGGTCGATGGGTATCTGTTAATGACCTGTGACTGGGCACAAAAAACATTTCCCCAGAATGCAGTTTCGGAAGGACTCCTCAGAATGCAACTACGTTGTGCTGACATCACAGCCAAAGATCCCACATGTGTTGTGTGGTGACTGAGGTTTAAACAGTTCTGCATTATTAGGTCTTCTTTGGGAGTAAAGGACACTGGAGAAAAAACCTTTTGTCTTTCTTTGTCTTTTTCAATACCTAGTTATGCAGCACTGACGAGCTCTTATAAGTGAAAAAGCTGTTTCCACTGCTGAAACTTCTTTAGTACCTCGGTTGCACATGTGTAGTTGCAGAGTTTCATACTTTATCATATTAATTATTAATTCGATAAGATGTAGCATTTAATCTTTTTTAAGCTAAATTGTTGTAGGAGTTAGTTGGCTCATTGGGCTTATCTCTGGTTTTAAATATTTTGATAAGATGCAAAAAAGGTAAATCTAATTTGTACTCAATGTATGAATTTGATCATTTTCTCAAAAATAAAAATCTTGGCGTATCATCATGTCCCAAAACAAATTGTCAAATCTAAGGATTTATAAAATAAACAAACGTTTTCGATACTACAGATGTAATACAGAATAAAAATTAACATTTACCATTTGTAAATAATTCTAATATTTTGGCGTTTTTATTAAATATGATTTACGTCTCTTGAGTTTATGTTTATAGTTTGCAGGCTAGCTTTAGATTCACTAACACGTTTCTTTATATGCCTTAGATTTTGATCATAATCAGCTTATTCCAGTGCATCGGACTTAAAGTCACACTTTTTGCACGTGCGCGCTAACATGCAGTCAGTCTTACTGGGCACTACAATTGATCCGTTACACTGCATCTTCCATGCAGCCATGAACTGCTGTATCAGCAAAGTCCAAGGGCCCTGTCAACACAGCACAGCTAATTTACAAGCTGTGGTTCTGAAGAAAAATATCAATTATAAGTGCAATGTATATATGGGAAGCAGTTCTACACAAAAAACAAAAAAAAATAAATTACCATTTCGCTTCATAGGCTAAAAACTGCAGTGATGGAAACAAGAACATTCCTACTTCTGCCAGTTTCCCCTGGCCATCAATTGCGAAGAAGTAATTATCTTGGGGAGTGGTCTGGTATTGAACATATACTTTCTCTCCTCTTGATAAAATGTTGTGTATGTAAATGCCTTGGTTGTAAGGAATCATTGATGCTGCGATGGCCAATGGATGAAAGCAGTGGTGTTTGTGGCACTTGGGCTCTTTCAACTTCTTGTTTCGTTTCGGGTAGATCAGAACTGTGTCCACATCCGTTTTTGCCATATTTTTAATCTGTAACATTAATTTAAGATTAATTTTTAAGGTTAATGAGTTGCAGCAAATATGATTAAAACAACTGGATAAAAAATAGTTATTGTAAAACTTGATAAGAAAAAAATGTTATTACCTCTACTATAACAATAATTTAAATGTAGATCTAGAGGAGACAAAAAGTCCCTGGGATAAATGGTTTAACTTCATAACCCTCTTTATACACAAAAGTGTAGACTCATTATGAAGTTCAAGCGAGGCTACTGGATCCTGCAGATTTCCCAACCCGTTCATCCGCGAAGTTGTGCCAGGTAAGAGACAGATTAAACCCTCCCCAATCTTGAATGAGTCTTGGTTTCAATACATGAATGTAGGTTGATACCTTTACCACTAGTTCGAACCATCACTGCCCCATATCCTGGATCCCATGAAACTAACTATATGACTGGAATTGTTATGTTGTAGTAGATGGCGGCATAAGTTCCCAGTTGATCGAGCTGGGCCTCTTATACTTGTTAAATCTCGCCCTAAATGATATTTCCGCCTCCCCATCCCTGCAATCTTCACTGGTGACATGATAGATGGGACAAACCATCCTATCTTTGGAGACCAGGCAGTCAGTTCCGGTCAAACCAGTAGTTGGTGTATGTCGCTGGTTGTACAAGTGTATGTTAAACTTGTTATATAACCCCAAACATGCCCTGGTAGGCAACGTACGCAGTTGCTTTATCACCTCTGTGGCTCTCTTCAAATATTTTGTTTCCTTAGAACTCCGGTTGCCATTTCAACCTACGGGCAATGTAACCATTCATCGTGAAAACTTCTTTAATGTAGTCTAATTATTCATTCCTCACCTTCATCTTTAACAATAAGGTTAGCCAAGAACGTTAAAGAAAGAACCACAATCTTCTTGTGTTCCAAGGACTGGCTACTCTCAAAATTGTGGTATTGGTCTAAATGATTCTTCACTCTCATTTACCCGTGTTCTTAAACCACTACTAGGACGTGCGAGAAGGCAATGGCTCTTTTACCGTTCATAGGAGTCTCTACTCTCTCACAATCGAAAGAATTTACATGACTGTGTGTAAACCAGTTGTCCACGTTATATTTCCAGATGTGCAATGGATTAAGTGCGATCGCCAATGTCTTTTCTTCATGATCGTCCATACACTGGTTGCAAACTACAGGGCACACAGGTGACCTCCTGTCCGCCCCATGGATTTGCAGATAAAAGTCACTTAAGAACACAAATACCGGCACTGCAGATACTAGGTCAGCAGTGTGGTGACATCTTTCAGTGTCAAAACATTTTGTCTGACAGGGCGATGTCATTGTTCAATCTATTCCAGATGACTACCAACCCCTTGTCATCTGGCACACTTGTAAATAGGGTGGTGAACACATCGAAAGGTTTTAACTTTTCATTTTCCTCAACTCGCAATCTTTTGATCTCGGAGGCAAAGTGTTAACATGATGTGCAATCTTCCTTATAACTGGTGACAAAATCTTTGCCAAGTTGAGGCAGCTGAGCTGAGCTGAGATTTGTCGATCTCAATCTGACTGCGAGGGTTTTTCTCCGGGAACTCCGGTTTTCCTCCCTCAGCGAAAATCGACTCCCAGCTTATTCCATCTGGCTGTGGTGCTGTGCTCCGAGGTCGTACATGGGCCGTAAAGCGGCTGCAATTGTGTATGTGTCTTTAACCCTTGTATGTGATGAGTGCGCCTTTAAAATGCTTGCGGTCCGACTTCGTTGAGCCGCGTCCTCGTAATTCAGTTGTTGTTGTTGCTAAGTTGTTGTTGTCAGTTCAACGGTGCCAAATAATAGATAAGCTAATCCGGGCAAGGATGATCAGCAGGCATTAAATGGTCAGTTTTCGATTGGTGATCTTTTTCGATCCACAGACTGTGCCGGATTCAACGGCTGTGGAAGATAAGGTTTTCCATACGGGAACGGTTCTTACAAAATATAAATATTTATATGCGTTGACTGAGAATGGTAACTGCCTATAATTATGTATATGATGTAAAGCTGAGATGTAACAAAACCGACCTTACAGTAGTTGCCGAAGCTAAAGGGGCACATGAAATGCAATCCAATCTAAAATGTAGTTTAAGAGACGTGACAAATTTTTAGACCTAAATACTTTCTGAAAAAAAAATTAAGTAAAGAAAAGGAAATCATTAATGCTTGACATTCAAAGTTGTCATAAAATTATTGGCGATGGCTGGGAGACCCTCATCAAGACTATTGGGGGGCCATGTCAGTGACAACTCTTCCCCACCTCTCTTTCCCCCCGTCTGCCCCACGTCTGCCCCACGCTTCTGCTCTCCCGGCCTGCCTTATATGATCAAGGATTCCAATGTATAGGCGTCCACTGAAGAGAGATATCGTTTTTTCGATAACTATTAGTTCTCGATAACAAAAAGTAGTCGGTTATTATTCTGGTGCTCGATACAGCTAAAGTCCGAGAAAGTGGAAAACTAACGTAACTCTTAAGATCAGATTGATCATAGTTCAACATGATGGCTACCGAGAAACAAGTTGAATAGTGTTAAGGTCGATGACCGACGATTGCGGTAAAAAGAAAATGCAAAAAAAATACATTAACGGAGAAAGTGAAAAAGCTGATTTGTCATGGACGTCATGCATTTGTAATGAAGATATTTTTTTATTTTTTCGTCGCATGCGCAGACGAGAAACTGAACAGTTGTCGACACGGATAGATTGGTTGTCGATGATTGTCGCAGACAGGGAAATTTTGGATATCGGCTAGCAACGAGAGCCACGCGTTTGTTATTGATAACAAAACTACATTGTTTGTTGTCGATAACTAAACTTTATGCTATTTGTTATCAGTGACTCGCACACACGGGCTTTTTAGTTGTCCGGCGATTATACTTTCAGTAATAATTGATAAACAGTAGATATCGGCAACTAAATCCTTCGTCTCTGGATCTGCAGTCCCTAAATATTCCTTGAGTTCCAGCATGGATTAAAAAAACTAAAGGACACAGCCTATCAAAAACATATATGCACGTTTTTTCCCAGCTGAACGATCAGTCGATCATATGCCATCCTTCCCGCCAAATCAGCCGAGCTTTTTTTTTTTTTTTGCAATCTAGCAACATAACCAAAAGTAAGCCCTCGCAATTATATCATGAGTTCATACGTAACTGGTAACAGAACCTTATAGCTTGGCTAATTTTTCGTTAATAAGCTAAGATTAATTAACAGGCTTGGCAAAAATGTATATTGACTCCAAACTCTAGTAAAGAAAAAAACGTGGCAGAAGTAATTTAATCAGAATGTTTCTTCTCTCCAGCCGAATTTGGAATCTGTTCCATCAACAGATGCGGTGTAGCAAATTTAAGCGTGTCGTTAGTGGCCTGCACAACAAGAACAACTCCACCTCAGTCGCACTCTGGTTTATATCTCATAATCGAAAGTTATTGAAATTTTTATCAGTTTCATGACGCATGTGACGTGCTCCACGTTAATTTGGTAAATATCTTTTAAATTTTAAATCAATTCCAATTTATTTTTATTCTTCTATCTATATTCTATTGACTATAGAAACGTGTCTAGAAACAGCCATGCATAACGCGCCAGTCGTTGTTTCCGCTTTTTAAAAACCCTTCGTTTAATGTTTGTCATTGTCTAGTTGATTGTTTTTACGTTTCTGACTAACGAATACAATATATTAAAAACATTTTTGTATAATTGATCATTGAAATTAGAAGTTGGCAGTCTCTTTAGTTTATAATAATAATAATAATAATAATAATAATAATAATAATAATAATAATAATAATAATGATAATAATAGTAATAATAATAATAAAAATAATAAGTTTTATTAGCATTCCACTGGGTGGGGGGAGGGAGTGAATAGGTTCACGGATCAGCAGATTTGGCCATAAAAAGCATGTAGATTATGGATTTCAAGGAAAATTTCTGTGTATTCGTGATCCTATAAATACAGCAAAACATGAATTCAACAACAATTCGGAAATGGATTATGGATTTTGGGTGATTTCAAATATGGATTGTAGATTTAAGATTAATTTTTTTTAAAGATTTCTACCTGCTGTTGTTCTCTTTTGCCCGCTAAACCCTTGTGGACCCGGATTTGAACATAAACTAATTGTGGATCGATGGATTTGGCCTAAAATGTGCACATAGATTGGCAAAATTGCTAACCCCTATTCACCCCCCCCCCCCCCCATCACAGGGTGGCTCTTCTTTGCTAAACTAACCCACCACAGCCAACTATAATTAACTGGGAGTCAATTTTACTGAGAGAGAAAAACCCTCTGGGTCAGATTGAGGGTTAACAAGGAGACCAGGATTTACTGCTGGGTTATAAATGTGGGAGGTGTGATGATGACCACTACACCAACCTGACCAGCTAGTGTACTACAATAGATAAGTGACTACGTTGATTCAATTCCAAGTTGTAGAGTTGGACCAACCTGACTAGTGTATTACAATAGATAAGTGACTACAGCGATTTAATCCTGGGCTATAAATGTGGGAGGTCTGAGGGATGAACACTATGCCAACCTGATTGCCCAGAAAGAATAACAACTTGTTTGACAAATGTAGAACTGACAACAATAAATACATACACAAATAGGACGTGTAGCACAGTTGGTAAGTGTGCTGACTTCTGTGCTGGAGGTCCCCAGTTCGTGCAACAACTGTTTCAACTTTCCTTTGATCTATATAGCTTAAGATTTTAATACCAGTAAATATTGGTGAAGGACGCACCGTCAGCTTCCATTGATACCAGTTCTATGAATTGACGGAACTACAGACGTTAAATAAAAGTCACCTTTACTTTTTTTGATGACGGCATGGTTGGCGCAGTGGTAAGATCTCCGCCTTCTAACCATAAGGTCCCAAGTTCAACATCCGGCTCAGCCAAGTGTTGAACATTTGTGCGACCTTCTTTTCCGCCAAAACTGACTCAGCTTTCCATCGTCCCAAGGTCAGTAAAATGAGTACCAGCTTCTGTTGGGGGCTAACCTGCGATGGATTAGTGTCCCGTCCAGGAGGAGTCAATGACTCTTATCCGCTTAACACTGCAGAAACCGGAGATAAGCAACAGTTCCAAAGGACCACTTAGGCTCGTGAAAGGATTACTTAATACCACATTAACACAGCAACAAGACAAGATCACAATTTAAGTAAAAGTAGAAAAATAGCGTGTATACATTATTAGATAACTATTATTATCTGTTGTTATAAAGTTTGCCTTTAGTGGAATATTGATACATCACTTTCCTTTAACCCTTTTCCCACTCAGTAATATCACCTAGGTAATAATGTAAGTTTTACAATTGTGTTTACAGCCATGGGATAACACTGAATTGTGGTCAGGAAAACTTTCAGATTCTGGAGACAAACTTGTTGAAGGATCAATAAAAAAGGTGCGTAAAGGCAGATCTTTTTTAGTGTTCCAGTTTAGCGGTTCTAATTTGATGTCTTTAAAAGATATAGCACACTTTAACAACTGTTGAAGTTGATTTCTTCTACAGCATTAGCACAGAATAAAAAATCATTGAAGATTTGATAATGAATTTATGTTAACACAAATAAAACATCATCTCTTGGGTACTCTAATTAGGTCTCGATGACAACCAACATCAATAAAGAACATGACAAATTATCTTCAACACTGGTCTTTGTGCATCAATTTCCCTTTACCCTTGTGGGTTCTCATTGCTTGCTTTGTGATTTGAGGTGCCCCAGCAACCTCGGTGTTAGTCCTAACAATTGTTTGTTAGCTAGTGCGTTTCCACAGAGGTCATTGTTCGCCGGTTACCCCGCCATTTATGTAGCTTGAGGATTCTGTGTGGGAAGTAATTGGTTAGTCTTTAGTTAATCTTCTTGAATGTGGCCATTATCAGACACCTACAGGCCTCTGCTCCATACGACAGAACTGCTTTTACTTTGGGGTTAAAGTGCCAATGAAATAATACTACATCTTCAATGTCAGTTCCTTCAAAACTGGTCTCGCTGTTGTAATTACAGTTTCTCATCGTGACTTTAGTTTTTCCTTATTAAGACTGTGTGACTGCTTCAATGTGTTGAGGAACAAGATGTCGATTTTCTTCTGCAAATTATGTCGGCTAGAATGTGACAAAACTGAAACAACTTTAGAAGAGTCAGGCTTTTGAAGTAATGTGTTTGTGTCCTCTATTCCATTTCATCTACGAACTGTTGTTTTGTTTATTATGCTGTCAATGCGTAAAGAAGAGGAAGGGTGTGACAAGGCATCGTTACGATTTGACACCAGTTTAGCTATCAAATTTGTTCGACAAGTGACCAGTTCAGAAAATTTTATAGGGTGTTTCATTGTAAAAATTCTTATAGATATTGGTAAGTTTTGTGGGATTTCATCGTGTTTCTTCAGTATAAATAAATATCTGCTCTGTGGGCTACCAAAGGGCTTTATTAGTCAACAAGTTTATATTAAAGTAGAGTTCCATTTTACAATTTGTAAAAGGTTTTACTGAAAGAGTCTAAAATTTAAAGCCCCAACTTTGAGCATCTAGCACTTTCAGTGTGTTTTAGACACCCACAATGAGTTCTGTTGTTAAAGGACCACTTTGCGCATCGTTGTACGGTGGTAGTTATCAAATTTTGTTGCAAAGCCAGATCAAACGTAAAGCACTTTTATTTATCAGGTGTGTGGTGATGGAAGTACCAGTGTTATGCTCCCACTGTGGTCGCCTGAGGGCAACTTGCTGTACATTCATGACAAGACCAACTGGTGGAACCTTTATCGCCATGATAATGGCACAGAGACTAACCTATGTCCCATGAGTACAGAGATTGGAGGACCTGCTTGGGTGTTTGGTCAGAGCCCTTTTTCGTGTGACCCAAAGGGTAGTGGTGACATATTGGTTGCTTATGACGAGGTTAATATTGGGTTTCTTTTTTTTCTGTTACGTAGACAAGACAGTGCCTTTAATGTTTCATGTATATTGTTCCACAAAATATAGTTTTAGTTGATTATCTAGTTCATCTCGTTGCAGTAAAGCTAACAGGCCTCACGTTTTAGCGATCGCAGTGCAGGTCACCAAAGTTTGGGTACTCTAACTTTGGTGAAACTGAACGACTATAAAAGTTATTTTGTATAACAGATTTCTCCCACGTAGGTGGAGAGTAAGCAGTAAATGCTAAAGGTTCAAATATTCTAGGGCAATTCAGAAACTTGTGCTATGAGAACATACATTTATATTCAGTTTAAAAAAAAACACAAAGTTAGTTAAACAAACAAAAAACGTCCACTAAAAATTCCAGCTAGAGTTGACTTGCTGGATATTTTACGTGTGAAAAAAGAAGTATAGAAAACTTGTAGCTGACGTTATTATCTCGCCTAAAAAGAAAATCGCAGGTCGCCAGTCTTTTCGTATTGTATTCGTATTGTTTTGTATCCCTATAGTATCCTGATTGACACAGTTGAACTTATTAACTGTGACGTGTTGGTGCAAAGAAACATTTATTTTACATTCCTTTTAAAATTGAGAAGTATCATACACTACAGCTGTGTTTTATTTACTAAATGAATGTTCTCTATATAGAAATTATCGGTGCTAAAGCCACATGGAGTGCTAAAAGAAATAAATACTGGATTTTCATTGCACTTTCGCATCCACTTCGCTCCAAATGGGAAAGAGGCCTATATGTTTGCTGGCAGTCCAACCAGGTTTGCTGCTCTGATAAGAGTTGATCTAAATAGCTCTTCTGTGACAGTTCTCAGAGAGTCTTCCAAAGTTAGCCTCGATGCAGGATATTTCAGTATTCCCGAAGAAATTAAATATCCTACAACTGAAGGCAAAGTTTCACATGGAAACTTGTATCTTCCTAAGGTGAGTAAAAATTGTTTATAGTTATACTCTTACTTAAAAGTTTGTGTAACAGGGCAACCTATTATTCATTTTTCTAAACTTCAGGGCCGGGTAGTTTCAAGGCTGGTTAATTTTATAAACTCGGGGTTAAGACAAAATTCAAGCAGCAATTTTTTCTTCCAGCAAAGATTTACGGATGTTTTTCTTCGCTGGCCATCGCAACTTGATTAAAAACATCAAAGAAACTGCGGTTAAAAACACGATAGAACAACAATCTACAACATGCGTTGTTCTATCATGTTTTTAACCGCAGTTTCTTTGATGTTTTTAC
>JAODFW021110050.1:0-16247 GCA_027575235.2 Palythoa mutuki | reverse complement strand
ATTTCAAATAAAATTATTGCTTTACGATGTCCGAGAGATTTTGTCTCTCATCGATACAGATGTTGACGATTTTATCGCTACGCTCACTCGTGAGATACCAATTTGAACACTCGAAAATAAATTCCATATCTCCGTGCGCCTATGTATTATTCTCTATTTATTTGCCATTTTATGGTCGATCATGGCCGGCCGGCCGGCTTCATGACGTGTCGACGTGTCTTTAAATATTATACGACCAGTTAACCACTAGGCGATTCAATATACTAGAAGTAATCGTGCGAGTCAATTCCAACCGCGAGCATCCCCCCCGGGCAAACCACCGGGAAAACGCCGGGCATTCGAAAAAAATTGTTAAATGCCCCGCCCTGCGGGCAATTTTCGTTGGCGAATACCCCGCCCCCCGTTCCTACTATGATGGTAAAATGCCCGGCCCCCCAGTCCATCAGACCAATCAGTATTAAGATATAGTAGTTTTCATTTTTTAATAAACGTAACTGATTCGCCTCGATAAAACTGCATAAAACAACGATAACTCGGAGGAAACTGTCCATCCAACCTATCACTTATATTATTATTATATTAATTACTATTTCCTCACGGAGTGGAAATGATTTGAGACTTTGCTCCTAGACCGGACGAACACAAAGCAAATGGTTTTATTGTTTCTTATAGGTCTTTTATGGTCGATAAATGCTCTTCTTATTCGAAAATGACTTGTGAGCGCCGTCGGAAATGACGACAGGATGTTACGTGGCAAGTTTCTTTTTGTTGTTTGCAAATGGCCGGGGGTCCGGGACACTCTCAACTGACAAATGCCCGGCCCTGCGGGACTCATCTTATATCAAATGCCCGGGGTTTGCCCGGGGGGAATGCTCGCGGCTGGAATTGACTCGCACATAAAACATGTTCTTCGTGCCTTCATAGCTTGGTGAAAACTAAGGCAAACGTTTTGGAGAATTTGGGAGCAGCTCAGTGAAAGCCCCAGATGCAGTCGGGGGTTTTACCTGTTCGAGAATTCTCACAAATTTTGCTGAGTTTTTCACCAGGCTATGAGCGCTAGAAGAATTTTTTTTATTTCTTTTATAAAATAAGCACGATTAGCTTTTTTCGTTTGATGAAAGTACAAATACTCACAACGTGTAGGAGCTGAAACGTCATTTTCGTGCTTTTTAGTGCTATGAAAACACACTTGTTGACCAATGAAAACGCACGTACTATCTCAATTATTTTATTATTATATTAATTATTATTTTTGATCGTTATTTCGGTCGTTAAAAAAAATCAAAGAGAGAAAAATATCTTTCCTGTTTTATTTTCAATTTTAGTATTTATTTTTTCAAAGTTGAAAAAAACAAAAAACACCGTAAAGACAAAAACGATTATAATTTGGCCGATAAATTGAATGTCTTGTAGCTATCGTTACAAGTTCGATTCAAGTGCTCGACCATTCGGATACTTTCTTCGTTATTGCTCAGTTTATTGATAAACCAACTAGGTAAATGTATTTATTTCCTTCCTTTTTTCTTTTCTTTTGTTTGTTTGTTTATTCATTTAATCTATTTGAACTCGAGGTCTTGAATTCCTAAACAAAACCACACATTTAAGGTTACCGTATACGATATACCGTACCGTACGGTACCGTATACCTTTAGGGGTGTTTTGCGTCAAAACGGTACAATGCATCTGTCTTAAACCATAGATACCTAAACCCAGATATCAAATTAAAGCTTGTAGAGCTGCCTTTCAAACTGTATCAAAAATTTTAAAATATGACATTTTTTTATGTTCTCAAAAAACGAGCGACAAAATCGCCTTTCGAGAGTACCAACTCAAAGGAAATTTGTTCGTTTCCCCTAAAATTTGTACAGTAGTATCCTCAATATATGAAGAACAAAAACGTGTCTGCGTTTTTTGTTTTTCGAAAAACCTTTTGTTTTAGAGCAATTTTTGTATGGTCTCTGGACTTTTTTTAACCCTAAAACGAAAAAGCGCCATAACTTTTCTCTGCAATTGAATATGAAAAAACGCGGACATGTTTTTTTAGCACTTTTGGTCTGGAAACTGGAGGATAAATTAAATCGTTAAATATCAATAATTGCTTGGACTTGTAACTTTCGAAAGGCAATTTTTTTACCCGTTTTAAGACAACGTAAAAAATCTAAAGATCTATTTTCATTCAAAGTTTTTAATATAGTTCGAGGGCCAGCTCTATAAGCTTTAATTTGATATAAGGGTTTAGATATCTACGGTTTAAAACAGACGCACTGTATAGTTTTGGCGCAAAACACCCCTGACGGTAACCTTAATGGAGGCAATTTCGCATGTTTGCACTTCGAGCCCGCGAAAAGAATTGGTATGCACTAGTCACTAGGCCTGTAACGGTAGCATGAAATCGAGGCATGTTTATCCAGCAAACGCCACTTCAACGAACCTCGGCCTCGATTCCAAGTTGGGGACTGCAGGTTTGTCAAGTTTTGAAAGCGAAGAGAGACAAGAACGTGGACCCTTACAAAAAGAATTAACTCACGTGCACAGGCCTGTTTTTTGCGAAAAATACGAATAATTGACTTCCGTAGTACAGGCTACTTTTGTAGTCTCTAAATATGAAGAATCTCTTCTTTGCAGTTGCTACCCCTGACTGATTTTAATTAAAGAATAAAGTTGTAGGTTAAGCTGCAATTTCATCTAGAAAAGAACACTTGATGCATCAAGATAAGAACCACATACAAGATAGATCCAAGATTAAAACAAAACTGTTTTCATAACAAATCTTAGAATGTGCAGTATCTATATCACTCACGTATCTTCTTCATCAGCGATGGCCATTTTGGTTTTGAAAACACAATTGCAACCTGGCGAATGGCGACAGCGCTTGTATCACCAGCGAATACACCCGCGAGTACTAGTACACCCGATTGCTAACTAAGAAAAAATATCTGACAACCTGAGAGCCGCACGTCCGTTTCTATTTAGGTATTGAATTTTTATACGTAATCAAAATTAGCCGAAAAATAAGAAAACTAAATAGAACAAGAACCACAAAAAGTGGAAGATTCGGGACAACTGGCCTATTTGAGGGAAAGCGTGCAGGAATGCGGGTTCGCCAAGAAAATGCGTGCAAATCCCCGAGATACGGGACACTTGACAGGCCTGGGGACTGGGAACTAGGAGCAGAACTCGGGGTGAAAGCATGCATTTTAAACAGATCTTTAGCTTCAAACTTCGATTATGTTATCTTCTTTCATCGATATTTGCTGACTGTTTACCAATCGCACGAGAACTGTTTAATTGTTGGGACTTCGCGAGGTTCAAGTTGTCTTTGGTACCCAGTTCCCAAACTGGAACAAGCCGCGGTTAGTTTAACTGGTGTATAGCATGCGTTCCTTCGTTCAACGCAAAAATCCAATCGCAGCGAGTGGCAAAATTCGTCAACGGGGTCACCTACTGTGATAGCAATTTTACTCGCTACAGGTCGCAGATTCGCTGCTAGTCCGTCTGGTGGTATAGCTATAGTGTGGTTATATACGCTCGTCGTTGAATTTTGAGATTGTAACATGTGATTCTTATGTGCTGCTGACGAAATCGTTTCGACCAGCATCGGCACTGAAAGCTCATTCATCAATTGTACTTTAATGTATGATACAAACAGCTTACAAATGGTTTGTTCACAACAGTAAAAAAAAATAAAAAGGGGGTAATATCTATTTTTAGTAACCAGAGACTTAGTATAAACCAGAGAAAGATGATTATTTCATGACGTATATTAAATACATACAAGATTTGCGAACTAAAATTAAAGTTTTATGACTGAAGATTGCAATTTAGATCCAAAGTATAAAGGAATGGTCAGATTTTGAAATGATTGAGGATGTGTTAAAATTGTAAATCGGCTTTGCTCACATTATAAGAGGTTTTACGAAACGCAGAGACTCTCAGTTTTAAAATTTTCAGTTCAGTTTTCAATGACTTCGTAAAAGTATTATCTAATTTATAATTTAAACTAACGTCCAATTGTCCAAATTTTGATATTATGAAAAGGTTTTCAAAGCAAAGTAAAAGTATAAGGTAAAAGAAGGGTAAACCGCAGCTGTCGGCAGCCATCACATTTCAAATTCTTGCTGATAGCATCGACTTTGAAGGTTCTTGAGAGATTCCGATTTCGAAATCAGAAGTCCTTGTTTTTACAAGGAAACATAAACACATTTGGGCCAGACGGAAGATGACTTCACACATGAGTGTTTTATCTTTTGAAATATTTATAAAATGCTTCATATTTTGCTTAGTGACGCTTACAATTTTTGTTTCGAGGCGTCAGGGATACTCCAAGTTGTTTTGGATTGGCTAGTCGAGGTGTTTTCTTATCTCGTCAGTATTTTGTCATTGTCTGGTCATTTTATCTCTGGCCCCAAGCTGCTGAATTTCGACATATGTTCACATTAATTGCCATGAAATTGATACAGCACCACTATCCCCGAATGTTTTCGTTTCATTTGCAGAAATGAATAGATGGGAAGTAATCACACTAAAGTACACAAACATATGCATGAATTCGCTTCTCTTTTTCGAGTATCGAATTCAGATTTCCGGAATGCTGTTTATTTAAACTCGGTACATCTCAAAGCTTTGGTATCTTGACGACAACATCTTGGCATGGTCACTTACTGAGCGATAAAGACATCTTATTAACACTGCAGTTGAAAGACAAAAAGTTGTTTCTGAGAGCAGTCACTGTGTTTGCCGGGAGAGCAGTTTAAAAGAAAACTAATTCCCCACTAGAACTAAAAGCCGACGAAAGAGAATTTGGCAGAAGCAGAAGATAGCAAGGAGGCGGCTTGTTTAATATCTGACTATCGTTTCGTGGTATCAGTTTAGTGTTCAAAACTGGAGAGCAAAAATGACATTTTCGCGACGTATGCGTGTTGTTTGCACTACTGGAGTTTGTATTCTTGTGTTGTGGATGGTAGCAGACATGCGCATGAAATCGCTGCAAACTCAACACTCAGGTAAGAATTTTGATCACACTTTATTTCGCTTTGTTAAAGATCAAACCATTAACATCAAGAAATCTTGAATGGCAGACAGCCTGAGTGAATTTTTTGCTTTTTTACTCAATGCGGGCGGCCTTTATCTCATTTCCGACAGTTAACGTGTAAACATACCCGCCCGTCCGCAACTTTTTACCTCAACCATATTCGTGGTTTATGGTTCTATTCAGCTTTTTCTTGCGTTCGCCAAATCTAAATTAAACAAACGTGCAACTGTTTTCCGCCTTCAAATTTATCCTACCATAGGGGGTTCCATTAGCAAAACGCACATTTTAATGAGAAAAACAAACACAGTTCTCGGCTGGGGCACATTGAATCAACACTACAAGAACAACAACAACAACAATACTTTATTTATCCACAGTAAAACTCATCAGGAATTATAAAATAACATAAAACGATAGAGAAAAAAAATTGAAAAAAAACTGAATTCCTTGTGTTCGTAATGCGGTGTAGACTGAAACAAATGAGTTCGATTTAAAAAATCTTTAATTGAAATCATGTCTGGCACATAAATTCCACTGCACTGTTGATCAATTAATCATTATTCGACATGTAGTAAAAAGTATTACTGGTTACTCAGTTTAAACTGCTACCGAGAAAGAAATGTACGAGTTAACGCGGCATACCGTGAAACTGGTTAAGGCACGTGCTTTGTTTCTGAAAAAAAACCCGGCTTGTTATGTTGAACTCACCTGTGTTGAAATGAACCTTTGGCTGATCATAACATTTGGTTTATTTCCACAGGTTGACTTAAGCTTATACATTGTTACTGTGTTTTTGTGTAGCACTATCTCTAACCACCTACTGTAAGCACCGTTTGTGCCTTTTGTGGTTTTTTGTAGCTTGGCAAAACAAGTTAAGACGTGTTGAAAATTGGGCCGGCCTTTATTTCAACATCACGACACTTTTAAGTGTACTACAAACCGAAGTCTTTTATCTGTTCAAAATTGTTCGTCACCAAGATTCCAAAAAAAAAAAAAAAGCTGGTAACCCGCGTCATAGCAGCCGCAACAGTCTTAAAGTCAAGCCATAGTTCTTTTTACGTTAACTCGAAAATAAACAGATAAAATAGAAATTACAACTGGAAGAGAAAAAGGCGAATAACTCGGCTCTTTTCCGGAAATCTGAAAACTTCAATCTCCATGCGTGTTTTAAATTTTAGGCGGATTATAGACTTAATCAGAACTGTCAACAAATGTTAAAAGTTATCGGTTTGTTTCATCAACGAAATATTATTTACATTTAACGCTGTAACAATTTGGAACTTATCAAAATTTGTTGGAATTCCCTTTCCTTATTTTTGCATGTCCTCAAAATCACTGATAAAATTGTCTCATGTCGATCGTCTAAATTTTTTTTTGGCTGAAAAACTGAAGACATTGTTTTTGCTGACATGATCCAATTTTCACTGTTCTTAATACTAAAATCTTGTTTGACACAACTTGTGATCTATTAAACCAAGTTTACCCAGATTTCAATGGAAGTCAAGTTGTGTTTTTATCATTTTTTGTCCTGCACAGCTTGATAATGGATAAACGATATTATTATACCAGCTTTATGCCTTTAAGTTAAACTAAGATAGATTGCAGATGGTTAAAACAATTTTAAGCAAACATTCATCGGCCAGAAAATCATACATTTTTTCATGCGATTTTGATTTTAAAAACACATGGCGTGATATCCTTCATTGCGTATTTCATTGTGTTCTCGTGGACGGTTTAAACACATGTTTTGCTGCTGTTGTTAAATTTTTTGATGTTGTTTAAAAAATGGCGAAAAGATGGGTTTGGATTTTTGATAACGGCTGCAAAACTGATTGTGTTAACGTGTGCGAAAGAATTCCAAGCAACTAATCCGTGGCGAGAGAGTTAGTTTCATACACAATGTTTTTACAGTCCCCCAGTAAAAGGCTATCATCTTCAATTCATTCTACGAATGATTTCCTCGGCAGATTTAATAACCTGTCTGCTAAAGTATCAAATTTTCGTCATGCAAATAAGAATTCATTTAATTTTTACTGCTAGTGCTATAGGCAAGATTTCGTTTTTCAACTTGAGTATACATATTTTTTACTTTCCTAATACTAGAATTAACCTGAACTGTAATGTTAGACTTTATCTTCAATATTTGTTATATCAGTTACTTGTCGCCAAAAAGGCCAATCCCAATAGATCTCGCCGATTTTCGGAAGTTTTATGAAGTATATACAGCATGGTTAACAAAAGTTAAAATAATTAACTCTAAACCTGTTTAATTTTTTTCACAGCATACGGAAAAAAACTTTCTCTTTTACCATTGGTAATTTATGACAGAATATTTGAGCCCCCAAATTATAGACTGTAGATTTTACATAGGCCCGGGCCAAACGCCAAACTCCTCATGTGCCGAACTTGATGCAAATGAGGTAGAACAATAGAATTTTCTCATAAGCATTAAGTTTGGCACATGTGAAGTTCGACGTTTGGCCCGGGCCGTAATAATTAAACAAAAGACTTCGGTTGTTTAAGTATAGGTCTTACGAAGGCAACAATTGGGAGGCGTGCCTCGTCTCTCAGTTGCTCGGATGACCGAAATGGTTTGAAATATTCTTAAGGTCCGTTTAAAAAGATCAAACATGTTATTCAAACACTATCCAACATTGTTGGGTGATGTTGGACGGTGTTTGATCAGTGTTGGATTGTGTTGGATGTTGGAATGTTCAAATGAACCCAACGTGAACATTATCTAGTTATTTTGGAATTCGATACCAGGACCCTTGATTTTGATCACGCGAGCAAAGATGTTGGACGATGTTGGATAAAAGTTTGAAAACGGTTAAACTTCATCCAAAATCGTCCAACATATTTGATCGAGCTGTTCAAACAATTCAAAAATGTTTTGTCCAACAATGTTGGATAAACTTTGACCAACATGTTTGATCCGTTTGAACTGGCCTTCAGAGACTGTCATTATCCGGAAACTTAGAAGCCGATTTGGCTTGCAGATGTTGTATTCAATGAACCCCCTTCCTTAAATAAGATCTTAAAACTGAATTGGTTCTCTTCCTTTGGGGATAAAGCTAAATTAGTCATAAATCATTTCAATTGGAGGTCAATCAGGAAGTCAAATAGTTCCATCATTTGGGGTAGACTAAATTTCACTAACAGCTCATTGTTTTCAACTAAGTTCAGCAGAGCATCTCACTCTGACGAAGGGCTAACGCTCGAAACGTCAGCTTTTACAAATTCCCACGGCGATGATAATTTGTTTATCTACATTATACCTTAAGTTCAGCAGAGTTTGAATAAACGTATGTGTTTTAATGCCTAGCATTCTTAGCTCACTCTGATTCTACATTAGCAAAATACACCTTTATTTTATAAGAAACTTCAGTTTTATTGAAACATTGAGGCTAAGATTTGCCCAAAATTTAAGAATAACAACAAAAACCTGATTTGGAGGGCTTGTCTTCAAATGATCAGTTTTTATATGTTCAAAAATTTTGATCATCAAGTGTGTTTCCTGTAGATATTGCTGTTATATTACTTTAATATTATGACTAATTCCAATGAATTGAGAAAATGGTTTTCTTGGTTAAATTAAACAAAATTTATTTTTCACCAATGCAAGGTAAATAAAAACCTGAAATACATACGATACATAATCTAGATTTCGTCAAAATATGTTCCATTCCGTTTCTGTTGAATCTGTTGGAATCACACACTTTATTTAAGGCTGTTGGGATTAGTTGGTGATTACGTAAACTATTTCCCTTATTTGATAAGAAAGGAGTCTAGTAGCTGTTACTTATCTCTATGATCAAGTCCTGTCGGCGACTTTAGTATCCCTAATAGCTCAGCTGGCTTACACAAAAGGTAATAATGAGAAACAACGAAATTATGGGCAGAAAGTTGATCCAGGCAATTCAGCCGGTTTCAAAAAACTGAATAAAGCGGCACATGAAAATATTCTACAGCAAAACAAAGCGGTTCTTTCATCTCATAATTGTTTGCAGTATTTTAAATTGAAACATCTTAAAAAACAATTAAAGTATATTTTGGCACGTTCTCACGAACATAGAAATAAAATACGAAAGTATTTTAAGGAATAAAATAATAGAAAGAAAACGAAGGTACGATAGTATAAGGGCTTTTACAGAGAAAATTGACAGGCTTAGATAAAGGACTAAGTGTAATCACTTTACATCTGGAAAATTATTTCAAAACGCCTTATCCGTCCCGGCGATGTTTCGAAAAAGTCGTTTCCCGTGCACTTAGTCTCCCATTTGAGGGCGCTACTGATTTTAATGGAGTCAAGCAGCGACAATTTAGTGAAAGTCTAAAAACAACTTCTAAGCAGGCTGGATTACCAATAGGCAATACAGTTATGTACTTTGTAAAATGCGCATAACAGTTTTAACAAATTGATCACCTATAAAGAATCATTAGTTACTGCAAAGTTTAACTTGTTAAAAAGTGTTCATGTTTGGTAAGATTACTAATTAACCTTTGATAACCTAACTAGCTCGGTATTTAATCCACTGAGTGTGCTTTAACACCCAATTCATAAAATTCAACTAACATTTTAAGCATTTTTGTAGTTATTAGAGCTTAAAACTTGGTGTTTATCGCGATTGAACAAAATCTAAAGTATTTTTATATCTGACGTATTGTATGAACGCTCTTTGTTTTGTTTGTAGTTTTGGTTTTGTTCCTATGGAATTTTTTGTTGTTGTATTTTCTACCTTCTTTTGATGTACTCTTAATGCCTTAGGACTTTTAGTAATGTATAACCGTATAATAATTAATTACCGCATGACTTGTGGCTACTTAGCCAGCTCGACTAGTTTACCCATTTCTAACTAGCTTGTGTTCTATCTACCCATAATTATACTACCTTTTACCATTATTTATTTATGAACTACTTCCATCTGAGTGCTAAATAAAGTTGTTGTTGTTGTTGTAGTTGTTTCACTGAAATCGCTAAAATACTTAATTAAAATAGACAAAGGCTAAATTATGTGTATCAAAAGGTTTAAAACTCTAACGTTTTCGACTAAAAGTTGACCATCAGGAGTATGGAAATTTTTCGCAATAACTGAGTAAGCATATAGTTATATTGCTTTAAGTTTAGTTTTTTAAAAGGTTTAAAACTCTAATGTTTTCGACTAAAAGTTGACCATCAGGAGTATGGAAATTTTTTGCAATAACTGAGTAAGCATATAGTTATATTGCTTTAAGTTATACACGCATAAGAGAAGAACAACTTTATGAGAACAACGAGGTACAAATTTGCCAAAATTTAAGAACAAGCTCAGGCTGAGGCTTGATAACTAGGAATTTTTCTGTGGTAGAAAATTGACTAAAACTTAGCGATATAGCATAAAACATAAAAAGGTAGTTGATCTCTAAATTCGGCCGTACAATACATGTGTGGCACAAGGCGTTTCATTTTCCAATACCTTGTTTTATTTTGTTTTTTTCTTTATTAAAAACCGCTCACAGAAATAAAAACAAATTAAGAACAAATTGAAGCTGAAATCGCCAAAAAATTAAGAACAATGAGCCTCGGCAAAATTTATTGGTTCTTATAAAAAAAGCGTGTATTGCATGCTTTAAGTTATTCCCGTAGGGAACAGTTGTGCCGCGATATGTTTTTACTAGTTTCACCATCTCGAACCGGCACGAAACAGGCTGAGCCGGATGGTTAGTAAATTAAAATGGGGTCTTTACAGTTAAGATACTGCACTAAATTTGACATAAAAAACAGTTGATAACAACTTCACTTAAACATAAATTAGTGAAAATTGCAACAACATCTTCTGTGTAAGAATGGTTTATAATAACAGCAGCGCATACATGTAATGCAATAAAATAAAACGCAACAAATTTTGAAATCAGTTTTTATGAAGTCATAATTTCATGTTTAATCTGCCACGTATTTTAATCACAAAATAGTTTTAACGAAAAATGTGGCAAAATTCACTTAAAAGGGTTTTTCATTTTGAATCGAAATGGAGACCCTCGCTGTTTCTTTTCAGTTAGTGCTCAATGTTCACAGATATCGATTTCTATCATTATCAATGTGTGAAAAATTGGTTTGTCACGATTTCTGGAAGGTTCCTTTTTCTTTAAATTCAGTTAAATCTGATTGCAATATGCTCGTGATTTATGCTGTTTTGAACATATGACTAAGTTAGTAACTATTACAAATTGTTCACTACAAGAAATGCCAGATCTACAATACATGTTTTTGTTAAATTGTTGAAAAAACGCTGTCTAAATTTGTTTAGGTTTTGCTGAAACTATGCAATGTTTTTGCCAGCTGGCATAGGAAACTTTTGTTAATATAATTATGGGTTTGTCTTTTTCCTTTAATACTGAATACGAATACATCCGTCTGTGTTTCGTGACATCGTGTCTCTGTTTGACACTTAAATAAGATGTAAAGATAAGAGAGCATTTATCGTCCCCGGAAACCATTACTGTGATGAAAGGGTAGCTGAAAAAACAATTTAACCTTTCGACCCAGTTTTAAAAAACAAAGGTTTCTCAGTTTAGATTATTTTAGATAAACAAAAAAGGTTTTGTAAACAGTCTGCTTTGGAGCTAGCGCTGTTTAAAATATTTAGGGTTTAGATGACATTAAATGATTTATGAATGATAAGTAATGTGCTTTTTAAATAGCCAGAACTCGTAAATAACATATGAAAAGAATACATTAGTACATATGTAAAACGCTTTTTTAATTAATTGACTGATGCATCATCGATTTGTACATTGCTAAGAGTAAGACTCTTGGCTTGCGCAACTTTCTCGCTCATTAATTATTTTATAATTTCTAAGTTAACGTACTGCTCAAACTAAAATATTGCCATTGGAGATATTCATCTCAAAAAAATGCGATACCTTCCTTAACTCGCCCACCTTAGCTTATAACCAAACAAGGAAAAGTAATTAAAAAACAAAGAGCTTCTGAAGGGAGATTACAATCAAGTTTTTTTTTTATGGATAGTAAGAGAGTTGGGGGAGAGATTTGAAAAAAATGTGAACAAGGACCAAATCGTTTCTTCTGACCAAACAAAATGGTTTGAACGAACATGGAGTTCGTCTATAAATTAATAAATTCAAAATTAATTTTAAACCTCACTAAAAGCTTAACAATCTCAATTTTCCCTTAAAAATACCAATTTAATCAACACTTCTCTGATCCCCTTAAATCAATCACCAAAAATCTTAATATATTTGAGAACTTCTTGAAGCCATCAAAATGGCGACTCGGACTGCAATCCCCGTTTAAGCTGTCAATGATGTAAGCAATTTGCTATTTTATTATATTCATACCCGCACTGAAGGGATTACGGCATGATAACAAACACGTCAATTTAGCTGATCATTTATCGCCAAAATTTTGAGTTTAATCTCCACTTGTATTTGAAAAATAGTTGCGAGCATAAATGGAAAATTAGACCAAATAAGGAGTGACATGCATAGTTGTTGTTCTTATCAAAGCTAGTACTTAGAGTCAAAGCTGATAAAGTGGACCGGTTACGAAAATGAGCAAACTACAAAGAAGATTACAATGCTACTTTGTTTCATTTCGGTTGCGCGGTCATGGTTACGATCTTTTGTTCTAGCACGGTACGCGGTGCTATGCCACGTGTAGGGCCAACGTCATAGAACAATACGGAAAGAGAGAACAAAAGCATAGAACAAAGAATTCATACTAAGGGGCGGACCATTAGACTTTTGAGAGGGGTGTGGGTAAAAGGTTTTGAAAATAAATATACTGCAACACCTGCGGACGGAGCAAAAAAAAATCTCGCAGAACCAAGCGGCCACATAAACTCTCAGTATTTTTAGAAATAAATTAATATCCTACCGTATCTTATAGAGCAATAAAAACAATTCTTGAACTGATTAAACATCTCCACAAAAAGTCAAATGGTTGGCTCCTAATCAGTCAACTCTACTGACCATAATTTTTTATGGAATAATTGATGAGTTTACTTCACATTTGCAATAGTTTTTAACTAAAATTTTGTCATCGGGGAGGGGATTGGGACAAACATTTTCACAATAAAACGTTCAATCCCTATTCCATGCCCTGCCCTCCTCGTCACGGTCAAAACAATTGTAACTGCACATATTTGGCCAATTGCAACTGCATTTTACTTTAAAAGTTTTAAGAATTTTAACCACTATATATTTTATTATGTATTTCTATCCAAAAGTCAAAATAATTTCTTTTTCAGTTCAAGATCAATTGGCGTCAGAGATATCAGTTGTAAAAGGCGACGGAATTGGCCGAACGCTGTCCTCCGCTGACCGCGTACTGCTGTCTCAGGATGCTCGGTATCAGCAGGTAATTTCTCTCAAGTGGAGTATTAACTACACGTTAACTATTTCATTTACTATGTTTTCTTACCAGCTCAGTAGTTGCTCATTAGGAGCGGCTGTTATCTACGAATTTCTGTAGTGTTAATCGGTTCAGAGCTACATCACCTTCACCTGGACGGGTCACTATTCCGTTGTCTTGATCAAGGACACAACGCAGTTATCTGCCCAGGATTTGTCCCGGGGTAGATCTCCCCCTAAAAAAGGCGGGAATATTCGTTGGAGAAAATAAATTTGACCTCAAGAAGATAGCAAACTGACGTAGTCCCTTGAAAATGTACCCTTAATACGGATAGCAATCAGTGCGCGGTTCTTAAAATATTACCTCCTAAAAGGAATGCACTCTGAAACGCTCTTTGTAACACAGGTTTATTAGAGGCCATGAACATATTATAGTCTTTGTTTTTGCTTTGGTTTTCGCATAGACGGTTTCTTGCGATTCTCAGCGGTGATTTTACCGGGAAGCACAGCTGGTCGGCTTAATATAGAACCCTTAAAGAAACAAACGTAGAAATACCCTAAGGGATAGCAACACGTAGAGATACCCTAAGGGATAGCAACACGTAGAGATACCCTAAGGGATAGCAACACGTAGAGATACCCTAAAAGATAGCAAGACCCCAAATTTTAAACCCGTAAAAGATGATCGAGCACCTCCAACTTTTTTGTATTCATAATCCAAGGACAAGCAGTCAGTTTCATCCACTGCGCTCCGAACTATTATGAAATGCATTGAATGTATTTTAAGGCAACCCGAATTCTTTCAGTATTTTTATAATCATGAACGATTGTAACCTGTTCTGGTCACTAACCAACTTACTTACGACATTCATCAAATTTTATTTTTGTCAGACGGGGGGCGAGACTCCTACTTTGGAAATAAACCAGCACAGAAACACAAGACGAAAACACTACATCCAAGAATACTGTGATACACACCATTGGCGGAATCCACTGACCCGTCGCGATTTTACTCATATTATTGTAATTGAAGACCATAATATTCTTTTTTGTTCCACTCCAAAAGTTGCGTCAACAACATGGCGGAAAGTTTTGGGCCACTTGGAAGGTCGGACCGGAAAACACTTTAAACCCCACGGAAAAGGTGCCTTCAGACTTTTAAGCCAATACTCAAATCGTGAAATAAAAAGAAAATTGACCTCGTACAAGAAGTTTATGTTTGTCAGGGAACCTTTCGAGCGCTTGCTCTCAGCCTTCCGGGACAAATTTCTTACCGAACGTTCATTTAAGGACAGAATGGTGAAAAAGCATTCCTATTTTGTTAAGAAATACGGCGAGCGTATAGGGCGAGTTAGACGGGCACTTCAAGAGGATTCATACACAACTGCACATGCGCAGAATCAAGACATTAATGTGACTTTCTCTGATTTCATAGATTACATTTTACATATAGGAACGAGAGGAGCTCGGTTTAACGAACATTGGAGGCCTTACCATAAGTTATGCCATCCCTGTCAGGTCAAATATGACATCATAGGACACTATGAAACATTAATAGACGACGCTGAATTTATCCTCAAAGAGACTGGTATCGAAAATTACGTCACTTTTCCCAAATGGAAACCAACTAATACGTCATTTCTGCTGTTGAACTATTTCAAACCCATTTTACTTGAGAAGATTCGACTTCTGCATAAGTTATACGAAGATGACTTTGAAATGAACGGTTATCAATTTCCAGGGTTACTTTCTAAACTATTTCAGAATAGAAGTAGTTCCGCTAATAATCTGCTGTACGTTTAACAAAGCGGGCCGTGTTGGACGCTTGTTCAACTTATGTTTTAGCAAATAAAAAGTATAGTCGTGTACATAGTTTTTATCGCGTGTAACATATTTCTTTCTTGTAAATAAAGTTTACGATTTTTTGTCGTGTTTTAGTTTGCTGTGACTGTGAGAAAGAAAGAGGAATTGTTCGTTACCTCACTAGTTCTACTATACTGTTAATTTCTTGCCAGCATGCAGTTTTAATAGCTAGTTGTGTTTGAACTAAGAATCATTTAGTTAACAATAAATTAACAACAAACAATCATTTTCCAAAAACTTCAACCATAATTATCTAAATTTCTTACGTTGGGACGCGCCGAAAAACGTCATCATAACCGTAAATGCCGGCGACTGAATCGCCCGTAGTGCATGCTGGGATATGCCGCCGGTACATCGCAGGTGGCTTAAACAAGCAGCTCTTTAGCCTGGGATTGCCGGGGACACGTTGTCGAGTTGAGGGGGTAGTGGTGGGAGAGTTAAATATAGTGACCTTAAACCGGCGTTTTGGTAACTATGGAGCTCTAACATAACTCTTTAAGTTTGTCACTTTTATAACTTTTAAGGCACTTACGGTCTACGGGTACTGAAATTAAAACTGTAGTTTCAGTAACAGCTGAGACCGGCACGTGATATTGCCAAAATTCAAATGTTTTTAGAAACAACGAGCGCCACAGGTACATTGCCAGTTTCTTTTTAACCCATTTTAAGTTCTCTAAATATCTAGTGGTTATTTTGTGAGGAGCGATGCAATTTGTGGGCACATCTGATCAGAAGACTTGCAAGTAATTAATTATACCGAGCAACCATAGAGTTCCACTCTCATGGCAACACACGAATCCCAGTCTTTCGTACAAATCCGCAGTGCTTTGGCCCTGACGGGTTGGGGAAGCGTGTTGTTTACAACTGTGTTTTGGTCAGTGTTTCCTTGAAATAACTGAAATTAAAAAAAACACGCTGTTAATTTTTATGAATAGAGGTTAATGAGCTTAGCTAACTTCAGTGTGTTTCAAATAAAAGTATAATTACAATAATATAATCA
>JAODFW021109082.1:0-16255 GCA_027575235.2 Palythoa mutuki | reverse complement strand
GTAAATATGCTAGGCGCTTGAAGGTTTTAAAACAGCACATGTTCGTATAAAATGAAAACTTTGTTGAACATCACAAAGCCGGCCCCGACCGACATAAATATACTAGGCACTTGAAGGTTAAATGATGCAATTAGTTCAGATCGTGAGTTCTTTTAACATCTTAATAGGTTTTACGTATACTGAACAATTTTGTCTATTATAACGTGCGAAGGTTTTTCAGGAAAAACGATATGCCGGCCGCACTTTATCAATGTATTGTTAACTTAATAGAATTTCAACAGCGATTGCTGAATAGAATAATTAGTTATATTTTAACAAATTTAGCTAGTCTTTTATAAATTTAAAAATTAATAAACCACTTCTCCTACCTTTAGTATTTTCTCCGGGTAGTGGTGTCAAATTTTGTATTAAATTACTCCAATTTATTTTCATTCGGATCATTAGCGATATGTTGTTTTTGTATTGTCAATTTTATGTTCTGCCGGACGATGATGTAAACACCGCTGCATTTATGTTTCATGTTGCTAAGCTTTGGAATCATTGTTTTCATTTGAAATCATAAAATAATAAGACTATTCTACAAGAAGGGTTTTATAGCTTCGGTGAACTAAATCGCATTCTACCTTACCGAAAAAAATATAAACTGTAAAAATGGTTTGGTAATGAACGAATTATTTCTTAGATATGTTATCTTCGTCAGTACAACCTATAATAACGAGAGTTTTCAGCTAAAAACAATAGCGTCGTCTTCAAAGCATTTTGTTTTTATTGGAAGAATTCTCTGGTGTGAATTATAAAACTTCTCAGCTTGCTTCCATCTGAACAAAAGAAAAGCTTGAAATATCATAGTATGTAAATTCATCAGTTTTACAAATTTTGTCAATACTATCGAATGAATAAACAAAAAAAGTGTTTGTCTTCTTTTTCCTCTTCGTTTTCATCTTCGCCTTCATCTTCACCTTCATCTTCCTCTTCGCCTTCGCCTTCTTCTTCTTCTTCTTCTTCTTCTTCTTCTTCTTCTTCTTCTTCTTCTTCTTCTTCTTCTTCTTCTTTTCCGTCGATAAATAATGATTTCCATAGCATTTCATAGAATATCTTAACCCCTATATACAAGAAAACCTAACTTTAATAATTTAACTGTACCTGAGACCTTGAAGTGATCGTGGTTGCCTTGCATTGACGGCTGAAACAAAAAATAAGTTTGCTAAAGTTAAAGCTTTACCTGGTCGCAACATTGCAGCTTTCCTAAATTGCTTAAACTAATTAAAACTTGTGGTTACTTTTCCAAATTCTTACGGCTACGGTAGTTTATGACACCTTTACAACGAGTTTGTTTTAACTTGCCGACGCATTAAATAATCCCTTTAAAAACTATTTAACTAATTAAAACTAGTATCAATCCCCGGGGAAGGGCGTAATCCCCATATTGGAATGATGAAGAGTGCTCGTACAGTTTTCAAAGAAAAATCAAGGTTATTGACAAAAAACGAGTGCAAGAATAAAATGAGCAAGTTTTATTTCTTCGGTTTCCGCCTGCTTTGCTATGAAGTCGAACATCTTCACGCCATCGTACTCTTTAGAGTACTTTTCCACATTTCCGACAAGCATCTCTAACCTCTTCACCCCGAAGTACTTCCCTTCCCCTTCCCCTTCCCCGCTTCTCCCGCTCCCATTCCCCCTCTCCCTTTCTGGGATAGTCAGAGTTGCTAAACCAACGCTAAAGGCGTTTTTATACTAGAGACGCAAACGCAAGCGCAGACACACACGCAAGCGCAAGGACATTCACACCAGCGACGCAAGTGATGCAATCTACGCTGGCGAAAATGATTTTGGGCTTGCGTCTGCGTCTGCATTTGTGTTTGCGTCATCCCCATTCACACTTGGAAATTTGTGAAGCAAGAGCAAACGCAAGCGCAAGGTGTGCGCAAGAAAAAGGAAATTTTCCCTTTTCTTGCTAGCTTCTGTGACTAGCGATGCAAATGCAAGCGCAGACGCAGACGCAAGAGCAATAAAAACAAGTGGGAATGTAACTTGACGCAGACGCAAGAAAAAGGAAAATTTCCTTTTTCTTGCGCACTCCTTGCGCTTGCGCTTGCTTCACAAAGTCCCAAGTGTGAATGGGGATGACACAAACGCAGACGCAGACGCAGACGCAAGCCCAAAACCGTCTTCGCCTGCGTAACTTGCATCACTTGCGTTGCTGGTGTGAATGTCCTGGCGCTTGTGTCTGTGTCTGCGTCTGCGTCTGCGCTTGCGTTTGCGTCTCTAGTGTGAACACGCCTTTAGGATCTGTTTCTTACATTTTCGATAACGTCAGCAATAAAAATAAAAACATTTGTTTGATTCACAAGCTACTGACTGGCGAGTTTCCCATCACAAATAAAGGTTTTTACCTTTGCTGCTCTTCCTTTGTTATCAATTCGTAAATTTGTGTTCAAAGGTGTAACGCCGTTGAGGAAAATAACTCCTGGACCACCAACTTCAGAGGCGGAGAGGCCACCATAGGCAAATGTTCTGTCACTATGGAAATTACCAGACTGATAATTCACCGTGATGCGCCCTCCAGCTCCGCCACCACCGCCACCGTTGCCATCTCCTCCCAACGCGAATATCCTCCCGTTACCAAGGAAACGGTTGCAGTTCACCCACAACGATCCTCCACTACCGCCTCCAGCATTGGTGCTCTGAGAAGGAAATGAAAACATGAGACAAGTACTGATAGGGTATGCTGGAATATACTTAGATATGACTTTTTAAATTTGCCTTACAATATTTCGAAAGGAAATATCTTCGTGTAAGCCATACATTCCTGTGATCGTGAGACAATCTATCGCTTATTTGAGCGAATAAGCAACTGTTCACTTTAACGGAAGTGGAATATGAGCTGTGCAGCTACGTAAGTCGGGAAAAGGGAAAAAAATATTTTTAACGAATTACACACTCTAAAAATAGAGAGCAAGATCTCTAATCAACTTGCGGCTTCTCAGTACTACCACACATATGTAATGAATCATTAACATGAATTTCTCTATAATAAACACCGGTAGCACCTTATACTGTAAATCAATCTACTAACTGTCCACATACTAAAGGGTGGCAAACTGTTAACACACTAAAAGAAAAATCTTTGCTCATGAAAGGCGCAAAGAGTTTATTTATGGCAATCATTAATAATAATACAGGGAAATTCGAAAAAGCTTCTTATCAAACCTTTCTATCTCAACCCTACAAATATCAAGTGTGCTTAAAATCAAGTCGTTAGACGTACCTGAGCCGATTGTCCATTCATCTGAATAGTACCTTGTACTTCCAGCGTCTGCCTAAGGAGTATTTCAATTCTCCCTCCTCCCCGTCCTCCTCCTGTATTGCCCACACCGTTTCCGCCTCCACTACCCCATCTCCCCGGACGAAAAATGTTTCCATAAGGTAGGTTATAGGCTAGAGTCGTTCCTTTGCCACCACGCCCTCCGTGGCTCGCTCCTGAAGCACCCGAGGTTGAGGAGGTACCTGTCCCAGGCCCGCTAGCACTAACTGCTCCACCGTGTGAAACGTCAATAACCCCTGTGGATCCAATGGTAAAAGAATCTGCCACAAAATAAAGAGATCCGGCTTCGAGTCGACCGTTAACTACAATACGACTCATATATATTGTCGAGTTTACTGTTCCAAAATGAGATGAAACTGGTGCTCCTTTATAATTGATATGAACTCTGCCTCCATTGTCAATTGTCAGACTTTTTCCCCATAGCCGACCTTCGGGAGGAATCGGTACGAGAGTCTGTAACAATCCAGTGCTTGTAATGTATAGGACGTCTATATTTAAGGGTAAAGAACTTGCAAAGTAAAATTGGCCCGAAACTGTCAGGTCATCCCACTTCGGAGGTGCTGTTAAGTTTCCAATTCGGGAAATACCACTAACGAAAAAGCGAGAGCAAAAAATTGTCGTCAGTACTTGTGTTTCCACAGTAAGCGTGCCTTTCGAGTTTACACGTATTGAGTCTGTTCTCGCTCTTGATCTGCCCTTTAAGACAAATCCTCTCAGAGCTTTCAATTTTCCGTCAACAGTAATCCTGTCTATCCGATATGAACCGATAGGATAAAACTCTAGGTTCCCCAACTGTCCTACAGAGACAGCCTTCCAGCCAAAGTCACCAATTGACATTTTTTGAGTTATTAAAATTCCATTTACAGTCACTGTGTCCGCAAGAACCTCTGAAGTGTCATTTACTCGCGTGTACGGCCTTGAATTTGACTGATCCAACAAAACTTGGCCACCTGCTTCAATGTAAATTGAAGTCACAAAAAGAGAATCCCTTCCACGCAAAAATATTGTTCCTTCCACATACATCTGCCCTTGGATAGTAACTCGATTGATGTTAAAAATGTCGACTGGGAGGAATCTGAAATAAGCGTTAGTACCAACTAACAGACTATTCCAACCTGGTTTAATCTTCAGTTTTTGAGCACTCCATCTTCCGTTGTTCACCACATCTTCAACCCGAACTTCAGAGAAGTCTTGTGGAGGATTGTTAGGACGAGATGGTGGTTTTACATCAAATTCCACATTGCCACTGTTGCCAATAGTTAAAGAATTAGACAAATTCGAGCTTCTGCCGTTTATTACTATCGGGCTTTCCACTGACAACTTCCCGTTTATGGTTACATAATCAATTGGGTAGTCACCAACGGCAATAAGCGAAAACACAGCCGTTGTATCCACAGTCAATCGTTGCCATCCCAACCCAATGCCCATCTTCCTAGCCGTCCACTGTGCCCTGGTGTTCAAGGTGACCGTATTGGAATATACTTTCGATGTATCATTGAGTTGAATATTAGGTCGAGATGGGGATAAATCAAACTGAACTGAAGCACCAGGCCCTAAAAGAACAGCAGTGACAAAGGTTGAGCTCTTACCACGCAGGAATATCGTACTTTCAACCTCGAGTCTTCCATTCACGGTAACTGAATCTATTTCATAAATATCCACGGGAAGCATTCTGAAATAGCCTCTAGGTCCAACAGACAAACTTGACCAACCTGGTCTAATCTTTAACTTTTGAGGATACCACTGTCCGTTAATCGTCACCGTTACCGCCCTTAATTCTGAAAAGCTCTGTAGTTTAGTGTTCAGGCGCGTTTGTGGAAGATCAAATGATGCAGTAGCTCCTTCAGCTACAACAAAAGAATTTATGAGCGGTCTACTTCTACCTCGCATTAATACAGTACTTTCAACAAAAAGCTGGCCGTTTATAAGAACGTCGTCAATTGGATAGTCCCCGATTGGAAGAACTTTCAACTGGGCTCTTGTGCCTACTGTCAGTCTTACCCAGCCAAATTCAATTGCCATCTTCCTTGCGACCCAAATAGCATCTGTTTGCAGCTCTACCATATTAGCTTTAACTTCTGACGTATTGTTTTGTTTCGCGTTTGGACGGGATAGTGGTAAATCAAACTCTACCTTTGCGTCCGGGCCAAGGATAATGGAGCTAACAAACATCGAGGTTTTTCCATGCAGTGAAATATTGCATTCAACTTGAAATTGCCCATTTACTGTGACAGTATCAATTGGATAATCCTCAACCGGCAAAACTTTAACCAATCCACCATTTCCGATAAAAAATCTTTGCCATCCTGGTTTAATACTCAACTTCTGGGCTAACAACACACCATCTACCGACACTTGGTCAGCTCTTATTTCGGAAAAACTTTGCGGAGGAGATTTTAATGTTCGTGATGGCGGTAAGTCAAACTTTACCACTGCTCTGGACCCAATCGTCACAGAACGTGTCAACAAAGCGCTCCTTCCACGAATCACAACTGTACTTTCGATCAACAACTTGGCATCTGAGTTTACAGCTATTACATCGATGCCATAATCATCAATGGGTATGACTGAAAAGGTAGCTCCCGAACTGATAGTCAACCTTTGCCATCCCATACCAACCGCCATTTTCCTAGCAACCCACTGAGCATTGTTCTGCAAAGTGACAATATTGGCATGTAAAGTAGATGTATCATTTCTTATTGAATGGGCACGAGTGGCTGGTAAATCGAATTCCACTGAAGCCGAACGACCAACAGTAAATTGTTGAACGAAATCTTGGATTTTCCCCCTAAAATAAACGTTTTTCTCCACTTGGAACTGTCCATTAATTGTGACTGTATCAACTGCGTACTCTCCAATCGGAAGAAGCTTCAGAAATCCGTTCGATCCAACAACCAGACTTTTCCAACCAGGACTTATAGCAAGATTATGAGCAATCCATGTTCCATCTACTGTCACTGCATATGACGACACTTCAGAGAAATTTCTTGCAGGTAAGTGAGGTAGTGAAGTTTGCAAATCAAAATCAACACGAGCTCCTTGGTTAATATTTATGTAACTATTAGCATCAGCAGTACTGCCTCGCAGTGTTATCGTGCTGTTTACCATAAGCTGTCCACTAATAGAAATGCGTTCTATCTCATATACACCAATAGGAAGAATCGTCACCTGAGCACCGGAACCTATGTTTAGACTGTTCCAACCTGGTTCGATATTAAGTTTTTTTGCACCCCAAATTCCATTTATGGTTACGTCTTTAGACTTTACTTCAGATACATCGGTAACTGGCAAATGAGGTCGCGTAGACAGAAGATCAAAAATGACTTTGGCCCCTGAAGTAACAAGAAAGGATGTCATTTGTGCTGACGATTTACCGCGCAGAGATATTGTACTTTCTACGAGCAACTGTCCTTTTACAATTACCGAGTCAATTGGGAAAGTTCCAACAGGGAGGCAACTCAATAGTCCTCCAGTTTCTACGAGTAAACTCTTCCATCCAGGAACGATGGTGAGTCGGCGTGCTATCCAAGTACCTTTTACAGTTACTGCGTAAGAGGAAGTTTCAGAATAGTTCTGTAATGGTGTGTGTTGCAGAACTGGTGATAAATCATATTCGACGCGAGCACTTGGACCTACCACAAATTGGCTGTTATCATTTGATGTGCTGCCTCGCAAGACTATGGTACTGCTTACCAAAAGTTTACCATTAACGGTAACACTTGCAACATTATACTCTTCTATTGGTATTAATGTCATGGTTCCCCCTTGTGCAATGTTAAGACTTCGCCAACCAGGTTTGATTTTAAGTTTGTTAGCAGACAAAAGTCCATTGACAATAACAGAGTTAGCCTGAATCTGGGACACATCACTTTTGGGAATATGAGGCCTAGTTGGTGGTAGATAAAATGTTGCCTTCGCACCAGACCACACAATAAACGAATTCATTAAAGCAGAACGTTTCCCTCGTAATTCGATGTTACTTTCCACAAGAAGCTGTCCTTTGACGTCAACAGAATCAATCGGGTAAGAACCAACCGGAAGGAGCCTCACCAAACCATTGGTATCTACAATCAGGTGCTGCCAACCACGGGCAATCAAAAGTTTTCTTGCTATCCAAGTACCTTGAACTGTAACGGAATATGATGAGGTTTCAGAGTAGCTTTTGGACGGTATATGTAAAGGAAAATATGGTAAATCAAATTCAACATGTGCATTCCTTCCGATAAAGAACCTACTGTCATCGTTGGTTGAGCTACCACGCAATGCAATTGTACTATTCACCAAAAGACGTCCATTAACAGTTATATCTGTGATGTTGTAATCTTCAATCGGTAAAACTATCATAGTTGCTCCATATCCAATAGTCAAACTTCGCCATCCCGACTGTATTTTCATTTTATTAGCTGTCCATCGACCATAAACGTTTACATCAATTGCAGCTACTTCTGAAATGTTGCTCATCTGAGTGTGGGGGCGTGAAGGGTTTAGATTAAAGATTACTCTCCCCGTTACGTCAATGGTAATCAACGAGGTTTTTAAAGAATTCTTCCCCTCGAGTTGTATTGTACGTTCAACAAGCAGATCTCCCTCAACCTTGATTACATCAATGTTGAACTTTCCAATTGGAAGCAATCTTAGAAGTCCCTTAGAACCAATGTACAAACTTCTCCATCCCGGGGAGATAGATACCTTTTGAGCTTGCCATGAACCATCGATAGTAACTTCAGAATAAGAGGAAACTTCAGAAAAGGTCTCTAAAGGCTCGTGGGGGACTGTAGGAGGGATGTCAAATTCCACTCTTGCATTTTGTGCCACAGTGAAATTACCACTTCCACGTAGAGTAATGGTGCTTTCAACTAGCAACTGTCCTTTAACAGTAATTCCACTGATTGCAAAAGTTCCAATAGGGAGAAATCTGAGTAGCCCGCCACTGTCAATAAGCAAGTTCCACCATCCTGATAAAATGGAAAGTTTTTTCGCATTCCAAGTTCCTTGCACTATAACTGACCTGTATTCAACTTCAGAAACATTTCCAGTGATCGTATGTTGAGTTAATGGTTTCAACCCAAACTCTACGACAGCGTGTGGACTAATAACAAAATTGCCACTTCCACGAAGAAATATGGTACTTTGCACGAGAAGTCGCCCATTAACATGTACGCTGTTAACCAAGAATCTCCCAATGGGTAAAATCGACAAAATACCGCTAGTATCTATGAGTAAGCTCTTCCATCCCTGAGTGTTTGTGAGTTTGTGTGCTATCCATGTACCCTGAACTTTCACTGAATACGAAGATACATCTGAAACATTTCGCGAGGAGTGTGGAAGTGTAGCTGGTAAATCGAACTCAACCCTGGCAGTGGGTCCGATTTCGAATCTGCTGTTTTGCACTGAGCTACCACGAAACGTTACCGTACTGTTCACCAGCAGCTGGCCAAGAACAAAGACATCAGCTACAGGAAATTCACCTACAGGAAGAACAATGAACACACCGTTTGTGTCCACAGTTAAGGATTTCCAGCCGTGTTTAATACTCAGTTTGTTTGCTATCCATGTACCCTGAACTTTCACTGAATACGAAGATACATCTGACACATTTCGCGAGGAGTGTGGAAGTGTAGCTGGTAAATCGAACTCGACCCTGGCAGTGGGTCCAACTTCGAATCTGCTGTTTTGCACTGAGCTACCACGAAACATTACCGTACTGTTCACCAACAGCTGGCCGTAAACAAAGACATCAGCTACAGGAAACTCGCCTACAGGAAGAACCCTGAACACACCGTTTGTGCCAACAGTTAAGGATTTCCAACCGTGTTTGATACGCAGTTTGTTCGCTATCCATGTTCCACGGACAGTAACATCATCAGCTACCATCTCAGACACTCGTTGCTCGCTACCGTATGGGATCGATGCGGGTAAGTCAAAAACCATGTTTGCTGCAGTTTCTACAATGACACTTTTAACAGCTGTTGAATTACGTCCTCTAAACTTTACTGCACCATGAATTAACAATTTTCCGTTTATAGTCAAAGTATTCAGTTTGAAATCACTGGTTGGCAAACACTGTAACATTCCAACAGTTTCAATGGTCAAAGTATCCCAACCGGGCTCTATTGCAAGTCTCCAAGCCAACCAAGTACCTTTAACATTGACGACATTAGCGAGTACTTCAGAAGTGTAGTTCTGAGACTCACTATTGTTGAAGGTGCTATGATACTGAGCAAACTCCACCCTTGCGTTGTTATCAATCGTAAAGGAACTAATTAAGGGAGTATCTTTACCCTTCAAAACGACAGCGTTAGCGATCAAAAGTTTCCCTTTAACAACGACCTCTCCAATTGGAAAGTCTCCGTTAGCATGAAATGAAAACTTTCCTTTGGGGCCTACTGTCAGAGTTTTCCACCCTTCAGATATCTGCAGGTATCTTAACGACCAATTGCCATTTACAATTACTTTTTCCGCCAATACGGTAGCATTATTTAACCTGCTGGAAGGGGAAAGAAAGTTTGTGGGCTGTCTCATTAAAATCTCTACACTAGCTTCTTCAGCAATTGAGATAGTTTGAACAGTGTTGGTCGAAAATCCACGGATTGTTATAGGCCCCTCAATGACAAGTTTTCCTTGAACAACAAGTTTATCTACCCTGAGTTCTCCATTCAAAGGTCTAAAAGTAAACTCTCCGTTTGGTCCAACAGTCAAACTTTTCCAACCGTTTTCACTTGTTACTGGCCCCGAGAACAGTTTAGTGTTGATAACTACATTCTCAGCTTCTAGGCTGGTACTTTCATTTCTTTTCCATTCAAATCGGCCTGTTTGTCCCAAAGTAAAGTTAACTGTGTAAAGGAGAAGTGGCCTACTCACATTCACAACTCCTAAAATCGAAATGCTGTCACTGACGTTCAATATACGACTATTTGGGTAAAACGTTAAGGATGCACGAGGGTAAATAGCAAGACTCTTCCATCTGCTCTGATGGAACTCAAGATTGGTGACATCAAGACTGCCTTTAATAATTCCGTGTTCCATCGAAATTACAGATTTTTCAGCTCCCTGGACAACAAGTTCCGATTTTTCTTCGATTGACAGTACTCTACCATGTAGGTATATCGAGCAGTGGACGTGGAATGAACTTCTTGTACGTAACCTAAATTGAGATGAAGTAGTACCATTGAAATTCCATAAACAACCTGAGGCTGTTTGGGTTTTGACACTGTACAATCTCAAAAGTCCCGATAAGCCGAGCGTCAAACCGCCAACAAAAATGTTGTTTAAATTTGACAAAGGAAATACTGTGAATTTTTCTCCATTTTTACCAAGGGAAAGAAGTGGGTTTCCATGAACTTCAAAATTACCAAACACTGTAACACTTCTATCAACATCGAGAGCCGTAGATTGATCACTTGCGAAAATGAGACTGGAGGCATTATACAAGATTGTGCATGGTCCCAGGTGGTCACGAACATAAAACAGTTTACCACCTGAAATGTAGAGAAAGCCGCTGCCATCATCATTTACTCTGCTGATGTTCAGTACAGCAGGAGTTGCTCCCGTGATTATCAATTGAGCTCCTCTCGTCAGCTCTAAAGTATCCAAATACAGACGAAGAGTCCCTTCGTCTAGAAAAACCCACGCCAAAGCACCTAAAACAAACAAATAAATAATATTTTATCTAACATCAATTGCGAAGGAAGTGGTTGCCCATTCTTCCTAGCCTGAGGCTAATGTTTAATTACTCGACGGCTCAGATCTTGGAATGAAAGTCCATTTTGGAGAGGGAGGAAAACCGGAGTACCCGGAAAAAAACCTTCGGAGGCAGACTGAGATTCGAAAAATCTCAGCCCAAGTGCGGATCCCAAAATTCGATCCCGGGTCATAGAGGTGGGAAATGCGAGTGATGACCGCTACGCCAGCACGACTCCCCTATAGCCGTAATGTAAAACAGAGTTTTTGCATTACTGAATTGCATTTAATTATTACTGTAATATCAAATACGTGGCCTCTTACTCACATATCATATTGCTATAAAGAGTAAATATAAATGTAAATGTGTTTATACGAAAATTTAAACCATATGTCCTTCACATGCGTGGCATCGGTAACTAGCAGCATCTTCTAGCAGGGACTAAGATTGTTAAGCGTAGGCCAAATATAATCTTTAAGTTTTTTTGCTTTTCAAAGATAACAAAACCAACTTTACAACGACTTTATCATGTCACTTTTCAGGAACACAACCTTTTATGAATCTTCATGGCATAAAAAACGGCAAACAAGAAATGGTTGGGCATGTGAAATAGCTTTATTTTAGAGATAATAACCCTTCAAACTAACCATGAGTTCTCTGCTTCCCGGCATACTGCAAAACCTATGACAATGTCTGAGATAAGATAAAAGAGGGAGGCAGTGCGACTGCGTGGTCGAGCGGTTTAAAGCCTGTTAGCCACGCTAGTAGTGCTATCAAGGGATATGGGGGTATTTTTCTGGCTACCAAGCTGTGCCTAAGTAATGAGGAAGGGGTGGTTCCTAAGCTGTGCCTAGTTAATGAGGAAGGGGTGGTTACCAAGCCAAGGGAGGGTTGCTTAGCTGTGCATAAGTAATGAGGAAGGGGTGGTTCCCAAGCTAAAGGAAAGGTTGCTAAGTCGGAAAAAAGAAAAAGAGAGGGGATTGGATCGACTAAGAAAAAATGAGATAAGAAGAAGGGTTTTGGTCGGTGCGATGACAGATTGACGTCGTTACCAATTGCTGTCGGGTCGGAAGACAGGTCTGACGGTCCAGAGAGAAAAGAGATGGAGCAAGTGAATAGGGCAGTGGATGTTTTTTATAAAAGAATAGAAGAACAAGTAGAAGAAGAGAAGAGTAAAGGAGTATTATTCCGAGGTCAAAAACAGCCTATGGATGTCTTGGCGTTTTTAAGGAAATATGATATCCAAAATGCGGAGGAATTCGAAAGCCTTGTGAAAATTTTTCAAAGTAATTTTTGAAAACAAACAAACAATGGAAAACGCTAACCACAACTGTGTGATTTGCCAGCAACACTCCAGCGCCTGGAGCTTTTATGCTCTTTTGATTTGCTCTGTGGCTTCGGCGTTTAAATTGGCTGAAGCCCAGACCATCGTGGGAGAGCCAAGAGCAGTCCCAACGCTTAAAGGGATCTGCGGAGCCCTTATCGAACGTGAATGTAAGTCAACATTATTTTCACAAAGTATTTGAAAAATATGAATGTGTTTTTCTGATGATCATATATTTTTGTCATGACAGGCACCCCAGATGATGATGACGACGAGGAAGAGGAGATAATGGCAACGTCCCCCAAGAGGCAGCGATGTAAGTAGAATCAGTGTCCACTTGGTGAGTCAGTTCCAATTTATTTTTTTTGTGTACACTCGTTTTCTGCCAAGAAAAGAAGATTCTTCAGCAATGGGGGTTTGGCTTTCAGTTCGCGTTTCGGGGACCCTAATTAACACTAACCATTAATTTTGTTATAACATAACTTCGTATTTATGCTTTTCTTTGATAAATGAATTAAATTATATTTTAATTTCTTTCAAACTGTTGACTCGGTAAAACTAAAAAACTGGCTGAAAAATCTGTCGGTGATGAGTTTTGTGAGGAACTTTGGCCACTGATTGCACATTAAAAGAAGTTAAAACCGGGAAAATCTCTTTTTGAACCTTTTAACAAAATTGACAAGAACAAATCAAAAAGCTGAAAGACAGACAATATTGTTCTTAGCAGCTCAGATTCCTCAGACACAGAATTTGACGTATTAGAAGATAGTCAGGGAGAAAAAGATAACTTAGAGCTTACTTAGGTAGGAAAAACATCTTTAGAACAGTTAACAACCATGGCCGAAGGTGGAGAAGAAAATCACTTAATAAAGCTGTCAAAGAAATTGTCTCAAATTTTTTTGATAAACATTATGAAATGAGACAGTCAGGTTAGCAACAGTTGGCAGCCTTGGCCATCATAAACTTTGCGGAATATAACTTTTATATATTTATATATGTATATGTACATAGTTTTTTAATATATTATAACGATTTTTATTTGCCTTTTTTCTTGCATTTTTATTGTATCGCCATTGTATTTCGTTTACTTAAGATGGCCAAATAAAGCGCATTATTATTATCATTATCATTATTATTATTTTTATAATTATAAAGAATAATGGAGTTCGTCTAACTGCAGTTTGCCAAGTTCTTCAACGTCATCCAATCTTTTACCAAAATGTCTGATAAAATGCTCCAAACACGCATTAAAGAACATCCAGATGCTATTTTCTGGTAGCAAAGAACCTTGCATTCGCCTTACAATCAAATCTTTCATGCTTACGGCACGCTTATGACAAAGCATTGGCATTCAGCGCAAATCAATCGAGCATTTATGGATTTACTATGTCTCTCCAAAACTCAAAACATCTATTTACTTTACCACAGCTATCACAAATGCATCTTAAGAAGTCTTCCTAAATCTTTAACGTATCAAAATCGGCCTTGACTACCAACGTTATATATTAGGGCCTTCGGAGGTAGCACTAGGAAACCCACTCAAAACCATGCTTCTGCTACTAATACTAAATATGCTAATTCCAAGATCTACTAACCTTGCACAAAATGTTGAAACGGTTGGACAGCAAGTAATGTTTTATCCAGCTTTTATGGTCTTAGGTCACAACGATTACACGTCAGATTTTTCCAACCAAATTCTTACATCAGTTCGTGAAATTCAAAAAGTGATTAACAACCTTTTTTCACTTCCAGGTTTTTCTCACCTTACTGAATGCACATCCACAATTTTACATATAAAACAGGCCAACCTGCCCAAACGTCGTGCCCTCGCGGGTACCAAAACTACCCAAATAGGTATCTCAGTGGTTTTGCAACTAGCGAAAGGCGATGGCTCACAGCAAAAAAAATAGGTAGCGTAGATCTTGGATGTGTCATACCGTTGTTTTCGGATTATTTCGAAAGATATAGCAATAGACAGACTGCAAACCTAACCATGTTGTACATCTCAAAGGCACTTTAAGATCAATGCCAAGAGCAACAACTGTGACACAAAGTTGTGTATGTATCTCATGAAAACTACCGATGCAGCTACAACCAAATTAAATACATTTTCAATGAATTTGAAAAGTATAGACAAAATCTGCAAATCTTGGATAAACTCAATGAATTTCCTAGTAATACCGCAGATTATAACCATTTTCTTCTCGTGGAATTTATCTCAAAATACTCAGTACACTACTTCGTCTTTCAGAAATACAAAATGTATTATCACAAATTTTGCAATTTTCACAAAAAAAAACACTTGTTGGTCTTTCCGATTTCCCTCATTTTAGCACATACAATTAACTTTTGAATTAGAATATGATCCAGACATGCAAATGGCTGTTAAAGTTTTTGGCAAAGTTTTACAATTCTGGAAATGGTTGATTATGAATATGGTTTGAAATATTTGGAGCCCTCCCCCTCCATCCTCACTAAATCCTGGATCCGCCCCAGTTAATCACTATTGAAGCTTTAAATAAATGCTTTAAAGATGAAAACACAGTGCTTTGCCCATCCACAAGCAACTGACACAATTGAGAAAATTCAGCCAATCAGCGGCTCAAAACATACACTCAAACACATACACACATACTGGTCAAATTTTGCAACAACCTTCAGCCCATTATTCATCTTGGTCGACACAGCTTTCTTGCTAGTGCTGAAAGAACTTTGAACCACGACACCGGACCACTTCAGATATCACCACTCACTTTATACAACTTCCCTTGCAGTGTTGGCTTTCACGGGATGCAAACGGGACTGACAGAATGTCCGCAAAGCCTGTTTAAGGAACACCACTCCAATACGTACCTTAGGAAAAAGACTTGGACCGAAAATTGTTTTACTTACTCTGTAATTCTTTGAAGATCCCACCAGCAACAGTTTTCAACAAAATTATTCTGGAAACTCTGGACCGACAATTAAACAACCCTGGACCAAAAGCTATCCATTCAAACTGAAACAGCGGGAGAAAACTTAGACAGCATAAAAGTTTCTGAAACAACCACAAATGAAACTTATGCTTGCTTTGTTTTGTCTATTCTCGACGCTCCAGATTTGCATCACAACGTCAAGACAAAGTTTGTGAATCGTGTCAGAATCCAAAGCGACCAAAGCACGTTAATTACTGGACGGAAGCCAAACCAGCTGAAGCTATACAACTGTTCCGAAAGTTCAACAGTTCACTTTACAAGTTCCATCTCAGAATTTCCGACGAACACTTTCAGTTCCAGTTTCAAAGACTCTGTACTCTATACTCTATAAGCGACTTTATCAAAGCCTATATGAACGCTGGTAGCTCTTTTTCGTCTTGTAGACAATACAATGTAAAACACTACTGAAACTATTTGCATGGAATATCTCGTAAATAATGAAACTATGAACTTATTCTTGGATGCAGTGGAAAATCAGCTTGCTATTTCATGGGAAACAAATAACATAGTTACCTTAATTAGATTAGCAGGATATCTTATCATTGAAGAAACGTTTATATTTAATTTACTTTTACCTACTGTTCAGCCACATTATTTTTATTTAGATTATTATAAACAGTCCCATTTACTAGCAATTATTTATAAAAGTTACCGACAAAATTTTCGTGCTTTAGCGTATAATCTCTGTCAGCACGCTTATCAAAGCAGTTTACCATTAATCTTTATTGACTTAAGCCGCAGTACAAGTCGCAGTTAAGAGCCAGCAAACAAACAAAAACCTCAAAAACCTATTTATATTTAAAAACAAAAAAGTTACATCTCCTTGAATTAAGTATACTTTCATGGCAAGAAAATCAGTGTTGGACTTTTGAAATTTGTTGACGCTACTTTTACTTCACTCTCCAATTTCAAATGTTTGTAAAAAAATAATTTTGAGCCAGATTAGCCGC
>JAODFW021109081.1:0-25105 GCA_027575235.2 Palythoa mutuki | reverse complement strand
TAACATTCAGGCTCACTCTTTATTTGAAGGGTTTCAGTACGGGCTTAGTCCCTCTGACCCGCGAGGCCATAGTGCCCCATATTTAGTGGCTGTGTCATTATCAGCACGTTTGTGCAACACAGTTACATTTAATAAATAGATTAGATAGGAAAAAAGGCCAATTTTATTTGAAGCTCAACGCCTTTTACGACCTCCAAATTAAATTATAGCAAACGTAAATCTTTTGAAGGCCTTAAATTTTCAAAAAGCAAAATAAAGATTTCTTAAGTTACCTTTTTCACTTTGGTAGTTTTGTTTTTGTTTCCATCAACCGCATCTTCCCCACCACCCCCCACTGGCGCAGTTTCTGTTCCTCCAGTAGTCGTACCCTCCCCTCCCCCAGCGTTCACCGACGGCGCCTGGGCGGTCTGTTCAATAGCTGCAGCCTCGTCTTCGTCCGTGACATCACCACCTTCTTCCTCTTCTTCATCTTGCTCTTGTTCTGGTTTAAGTTTTTTACCCTGAAGAAATCATGTGATCAATTTTGACGTCTGTTCGTTAAGTGGTTGCGAAATATCACTGGCCAGCTTATTTAGTCTTTTGCCCTTAACGGCATCATAATTTGCAAATCTTTTCAATTTTGGCATGGACACCGTAAATCCTCGCTTAAGAACCGCTCTTCGAATGACCTTCGGTCTTCAAACCAGCGCTGCAGCTTAACTTACCTAAGCACCGTAAAATAAACTAAAATACACAAAAATAAACGCTGCAGCGTTAATTTGGATAAAACCCTTTTGTGACGGTGTCGTCAGAGGAGTAAGCGGCCATTTCTTTTTCGTTTAAGCACAAATTTTTTCAACGTCCAATCTGGGGACAAATGGTCTTAAAATATTCGTGCTCATAACTATACGGATTGCAAAGAACTAAATAATTTGTTAATAACCCTTCAGCAGTTTTTCAAAAATAAAACTAAAAGTCAACGTTGATAAAGCGATGATTCGCCTTTCGGCTACCAAAAAGATTATGTACAGAAGCTCTTGTTAAGCCTGCGCTTCACGGCTTAAAGCCCAGCTACGCCCCTGATATAAAAAGGTAGCGAATATCAAATCTTTTTTGAAATCGGAGCTTGACAGCTCTAGAAATCTTAAATTTTAACTCCTAAACCCGGGCCCATAGAGCATAATTTATCTCACTGTGTTACACTGCGCTGCGCTAAACGTAGCACCTTCGACTTGGAGAATGAAATAGGCGCCGAGGCGCTAAATCGAAGTTTTACGGTAATTAAAATCAATGTCAATAAAACTGACCGTTGAAAGCTTACACTGAGCTTTAAAAACTGTTAAAAAATTACGTTCATCCACTGGTTCATCACACTTCTGGACACCTTGCAATCCGATGGCATGCAGACATGATTTGAAAGCGCCCCCTATTTAAAGCGGTCATCACTCTACGACTAGGGATCGACTCCCGGGCTTCACACGTGAGAAGAGAATTGTCCGGCGTTCTCCACCTGACTCCGAGGGGTTTTATTTGGGTACTTCGGGTTTCTTCCCTCAGTAAAATCTACTCTGACTGCGTAGACTTTATCGTGGTTTACAGCAATTGGCTAGTAAAAGTGCAGTTCAGAACAAATCGCAGCCACACTTTTAAGTAATAAAATAAAACTAGTTGTAGCCAACGAACACAAAACACAAGTTGCCTTGCATGCGAACACTTTGTTAACGGACTATCAAGAAAATGTTGCTCATGACGAAAAATTTAATAGCAATCAAAAAAGACGTTTTGGAAAAGTGTACAAAGGCTTGCTATGAGAAACTTAGAGCGCCGGCGAAAAAAAAAATCAGTAGGAGGTGTAAAATAATGCCGAGATCTGTCAGTTCAAGTTGCATCAATTATCACCAAAACGGAAGTCTGACCATTGGAGGACAATAGACGCACCATGATTGGTGGCCTCTTTGGCATTACGTCATAAAATCTTACATTACTTACATCTCTCCGAAATCACTAGATATTTTCTCCGCCTATATCAATACTTCGCACGGCTCTATAATGCTGCCGCCTCGCCAGCCTCGCGTCTTCGCTCGGCTGGCTCGTTGGCAATAATTACAATTTCCTCAAATCTGATTGGCTCATTCTGAGCTCTATTTTACCCTAATCTTCTTGGAAAACTATCCGGTAACAAAACTCTGTTATCGGCTCCCTGTTATCGGAACAGTTGAATGAACCAATCATAATCTGGGCTTCAGGATTTCTAACCAACAAGTAACAAGACAACCGAAAACTTACAATTCGTGCTTCGCGTTCATCCAATTTTGTTAATTACGCGTAATGATAACAGACCGAGTTGGGCTCCACTCAGTCCTGTTAAAATTTATGGGTTTCTGCTGCAGTGAAAATATCTGCACACATTGTGTTTTCGACCGTACTTCCTAACCTTTGGTTATTTCTACTTTATTTTTCTATATACCAATAGAAATAAACACACCTAACTTGTTGTTAACATTCTTTTCTTTCTCTTTATTTATTTTTTATTCTACAAGATGTTGAGTGTTTTATCTATTTAACAATTGCATTATAAGTTTACACTTGGTTACATTTTCAATGAAAAGATTTTTATTGAATTTATATCAACGCAAGCTTGTCTCCTCCGAATTCTCTATAAACTGTACCTATATTTTCACGATATTTTTATTTTTTTATTACATCTCAGAGTAATGAAAACAAAACTGAAACAAATTCTAGAAAACGTCAATTTGCGACCATTTGACCACCATTGTTTGGCGCTCGTTGAATTTTCAATTTTTTTTATACTCTATTTTTTGATTACTTCAATTAGCATTCTTTAAAACCTTCCTATCTAAACATTAATACTAAACTGTGACTTGTCCCACGATCTGTTTAGCAAATCAACGAATCTTTGATAATATCCATTATAACTTCGGCACGGACAAAAGTGGTCTTTTAACAACCCCCATTTGGTGAGGTTGATAATTTATGCAAATTTTCCAAACGCATTTTTTGTCTCACTTCTTCCTCTTTTACAATGGTTCGGTAATGAATGTGCTGCCACAGAGGAAATGTCACAGCGATGTCTTTGTTGCTTTTATCAATAACTTTAACACATGGCCCATACATTTTCATTAACTTCTAACCCATCTCCAACAGAATAGTTTAAAAACATTTTGGTCCAACAAGATTAATTACAGAATTGAACTCGAAATAAATCAAATTGGCATGCTCGATTAAAACCTACATTCTTCAGTACCTTATAAGCAAAACTTAGAAGCACGAGCAAAACTTATTGCACCTGCACCTTGTTGCACCTGCGATTCAATGCTCTACCTTTTCGAAAAGACCAGTTTTATCCATGCTGAAGTTGTTATGTGCCTCATTAGGATAAGATTTTAAATGCAGAATGAACCACAATGAGCAATGAACTCGGGCAAGGCCTCGTCAACAAGGCACGACTAACATGCTCAGTTTCCCATAGAAACATACGCCAAAGTGAAAGCATAATGCTTATGGGATGTGGCTTTTAAAGATAAACTAACAAGTTGGTAATTTACAGCCACTATGTTGGGCACTATGGCCACACGGGTCTATTTGTTAGCTGTGCTATGCTGAGGAGACCTAATAAGGCTGAAACAGCTGCCCATGGCTGCTAACACTTAGGCTCATTTTATATTGAGGGCCCGCAAACCATGTGGCCATAATATCCAATGTAGTGGCTATAAGTTACCAACTTGTGACTTTATCTTTCAAAGCCACATCCCACAAGCATTATTCTTTCACTTTACCAATGTATGCATGAACTGTGACGAAACGATGGCCTATATATGAAGTTTAAAAAAAACACACAGTTGGATGGTAGGGTTAATGATCTCCACGTTCTTTGTAAAATGTCTATTTGAAAAAAAAAAACTCAGCAAGATTAGTGAACATCTCATATTTTTTATCTCGAAGGGAAACTGGGGCAAGTATGCTAAGGAGGCATTGGAAGTGACAATATTCCATCTGGCAAACCACCCTTTTCGAGCGAAGCCTGGGAAGTATAACTTAGTTACTAGTCGACTCACTTCCGCTTGTCCCAAAATATTTATTTATTTTTTCCAACTGAACTTTCTCTATTTGCGTAGATGTATATTATAGTTATTTAGGTATCGACTCGATTAATTATTTTCTTTGACTTCGTTTACAGTTAACTTTTAGCAATCAAAAGTTCACTCCAAAAAAACGTAACTGATCGTGATAACCTTATTAACAAATATACTATTAACACGTAATAAAACAAGTCCTGCAAAATTTTTCCACCTCAAATACTCGGATAACTTTGATTATTTGTAAAACTGCAATAAAATTAAACAGGTCGTAAAAGAATCTCAACGACAACGGCTCAAGTCAAGAAATAACGGAGATATCGGTGAATTGGTGATTTGAGTCACGGATAAAACTACCGTCAATTGTCTTACATGATTAAAACATTCTATTTATCAGTTTTGTTTCATGAAGAAGTGTTTTCCTAACAACCGGTTTACAAGTGATATCTACATTAGTCAAAAAAGATAAGTGTCGCGTATCAACAATTTTAAATCAGCCTTTGTCTTGCCTTTGAATTTGCGTAGTGCTGCGATGTGCATATCAATGGCATTGTGAGCCTTGGGCCTTTTGCTTTTTATTAATTATTCCAGAGGTAAATTTGCTGTTAACTCTTATTCAGAACTTAATCACAAGTGAGAAAAATCTTGATTTACTTCAAACACATGCACACCGTGAATAAAACCAAAAATGTCCATTTACTGCAAGAGAAATGTTGTCTTTCCCGTTTACCGGAAGCAGTTCCCAGGTTTTGCTCGAAAAGGCGCGGTTTGACGGATGGGATCTGGTCACCAGCGAGGCAAATGATGAACTCTTAGGAAGAAAGCTGAGTACGAACTTGAGACAGTGAGCCCACAGGTCAACCTTGTACCCAGGCTCATTTTACTCTCCTGTAAAGAGCCTGGATACGAAATTGCACATTGGCCTGTTTTAAAATTATCTGTGGAATATTCTATTTTTATCGAAACAGTAATATTTTAGAACTTTAGAAATACAAGTTAATTTCCTTACAAAGTCTTATAACATCGGTGGTTTAGGTATATTGTGAGACTGGCCTACCTGTGCAAGCTCAAGCCGTTTTATAGTTTTCACAAAAACTGTTTTGGTCCATATTTCTATTGTTACAAGTGCAATAACTTAACTTTCCGTTTCTTGCAACTAAATTCAATTATCAATTGATACATGAATGATACAAATCGATAACATATCGATTCGAAATTAGCGGATAGAAATTCCCCAAAACCCGATGGAAGGAAGATACGAAGCCTCAATATCAAAGGTACAATTTGATCAAACTATTTGCTACGTGGATCGTACAGTAACTGAAATAACCGCATAAAACTAAGCTAAAACCAGTTAGCACTTTTACTAATTTAATCTTTATGCCATTTCGTTGAAAGTGTGGTGTGGTAGTCGAGTAGGTCCAGCGGCATTCTGTAGATGGAAACATATTGCGATTTATTAACATTGCAAAAAATACACTGACAAAACAAAGCATTATAATATTATATTTAACTTAAAGCTATTCCCTAGCAATTACAAAATCAAAGGCACCCTGTGGTGAGCTCGCGGAGTAAGTAAAATGTTGAGTCGGGGATCTGATATTGCAAATTATGTGGTTTTAAATTCCGTAAACTTGGCGTATCGAGATCGACTATACGGGCGCTTTGTTAAGTTTGCAATAACATATTTCTAATACATGCGCATTTATTTCATTCATCCAAGTTTGTATGTACAGATACTAATCTTGACTAAATGGTACAAAAATAATATAGTAATCAAAACAAATACCACAATGCTGCTAATTAAGAACTGCAAGTATGGGAGCGTCACGGCAAAGGAACGCAGCCCAGCAGTCTACAAAACAAGGTAAAAGCGATCGCAACTATATTTATTACGCTTCCTGACGAACTTGAGACGATCGAGTATCGATAGCAAAGTTTCTATTGTTTACGCCATGAAATCCTGACTCCCCAACCACCCCTATAGCTCTCCAGGAGCTAAAAATAGTTTATAGATGAAGTGAAAAATATTACAGATTTGCTTCTAATAAGCGGAGAAAAATGTTTGAGTTTTATTCTAAATGGATCACCGTACTTACAAACCTTGACACACACTTTTTTTTGTTTCTGGTATACTCACAAGTTTTTACCTTGGTTGTGTAATTCATATTAGATACATATAATGAAGAGTAGCAGACGACACAATAACTGTTGTTCCAGGGAGAAGCAGGACCAGGTCTGATTTGTCATAATTATGAAGAAACTAAATTTTGTCGAAAGCGAAGAGATGTCGTAGCAGTGCTATGTCATTGTGTTACAGCGGAAACCCACCTGTAAGACCCTGCCTTTTTGGAACTTTGGCAAAATAGGTTCTTGTATTTTGGAGATTTGGGGATTTGCGCTGAGTACATTCTTAATTTAGTTCTTAATTTCCACAGAGGAAGCTATATCGAGGGTATGGGTCTTTTCCCGACTGCACAAAAAGGGTGCCGCAGGGGATATCGTGGCACCAAAGATCAATTGCTTATTGAGATATACTTATAATCAAGAACTGTAAAAGAAGAAAGACCAACCTCAGTATGGCCTTAATCGATTACAAAAAGGCTTATGATATGGTGCTACATACGTGGTTGGTTGGTTGAATTGACATTGACAGGAGAGAAGTTGGGGAATGTAAAGCTTAATAGGGGGATCTTTCAGGGGGACAGTCTGTCACCGTTACTGTTTGTAATGTCTCATTCCTCTTTCCATTATCCTCAGCAAGTGCAAAGCTCGATACAGTTTGGGAAAAAATCAGCCTAGCATAAACCATCTTCTTTTTATGGATGATCTAAAACAGTATACGGTAAAAGCGAGGATGAAGTTGATTCGTTGGTTAGGACAGTGCAGCTCTTTAGTCACGATATTGGAATGGAGTTTGGTGCGAAAAAGTGTGCAGTAGATGTAATGAAAAGGGGTAAGGTAATTGAGTGTGAAGGGAATGAACTACCAGACGGGCAAAGGATCAGAGCTGTCGAACAAAATGGATAGAAATATCTCGGGATGTTGGAGATCGACACCATTAAGCAGAAAGAGATGGAAGAGCTTGTTCTCAAGGAGTATCGGCGGAGGATCAAGAGAACTTTAAAATCTAGACTTAATAGGAAGAATGTAATTTTAGCAATAAACACATGGGCAGTCTCTATCTTACGTTATGGGGCGGGAATAATAGAATGGATAAAGGCAGAGAGCTTGATGAGATAGACAAAAAGACCCGAAAGACTTTGGGTATGCATGGCGCATTCAATCCAAACAGCAATGTAGACAGGTTATATGTTGCGAGAAAACAGGGTGGCTTAGAACTCATAAGTATTGCAGACTGTGTGTCCCAGGAGAAAAACAACTTGAGCTGGTATGTGAAGCATTCTATTGAGCCTCTGCTTAAAGAAGTGGGAAGACAAGGCGTTGTTGATATTAAGGCTCACGAACCAGAGAAACTACGGAGAGAGCTATACCGTCAGCACAAACAAGGATGGTTAGAGAAGAAATTGCATGGGAGAATGGTGTGAGAAGTAAGTGAGAGCATGGATGATGGGAGAACGTAGTTATGGGTTCAGAAGGTTGGGCTCAAAAAAGAGATTGAGAGCACAATATTTGCAGCACAAGAACAGGCAATAAGAACTAATGCCATAAACAGTGCATAGATAAACAGGATGTGTCACCGTTATGTAGGAAGTGTGGCAAAAGGCCTGAGACCATAGCCCACATCACAGCCGAATGCTAACAATTGGCTGGCCACGAGTACAAACTTTGGCGACGCAACAAGGTTGTACAGGTACTGTATTGGCATATGTGCGATGTTTATGGGTTTGAAAGGGCTGAAAGGTGGTATGACCAGACACCGGAACCGGTACTTGAGAATGATGGACATAAGATTTTTTGGGATTTTCCGATCCAGACTAACCACCAGCTGGAGTGTAATCGGCCAGATCTTGTTGTCCTTGACAAGAAAGCAAGGGATTGCTTCATTCTTGATGTAGCGTGCCCTTTCAATACTCGGATAATCCAGAAAGAGAATGAAAAGATAGAACAGTACCAAGATCTAAAGAGGGACATTAAGAGGCTTTGGAAGCTTAAGACGGTTGGCGTTGTCCGTATAGTTATTGGCACCCAGGGAACGATTAGCCATCGATTTCAAGACTGGCTATCTAAGGGCAAGATCGAATGCCCAGTTTTTGTGGCTAAGGCTGTAGCCACAAAAACTGACAAATCATATTAGAAATAATCAAAATTAAAAATAAACACGAACTTACCAGTCAGTCTAAGATTCAGATTCATCGTGGCTCGACGGCCTGGGCGCTGCGATTGGAGGCAAGCGTTTAGCCAAAGGTCTGGCAGGAGGATGAGGCTTAGTTTTAGCATCGGTCGGGCCAGGGTGGTGGAAAAGCGGTGGAAGTGGTTTAGACGTGGGGCTGACAGGAGGTTTTGGTGCGACTCGTTTTGGTTGCGCGACAGCAGCTCTTTCTAGTTTCTGGTTGTAGGTCTGAGCAGGCTCCCTACAAGGTGAGAACCCCGAATCTGGTGTTGGCTCCGACCTGACGGTTTGGCCACCAGGAGGTTTGGGAGGTGGTAATAATGGTTTTCTTACTTGTGGTTTCTGTGGTGTCGTTATTCCGTCCCCTCCGGACGATCTTAGTGATACAGGGTTTACCTGCGTATTGTCCGGTGTGCTTGGTGAGGTAGGAGAACGTCTTTCGGTAGGAAATCGAGGCGGTAAAACAGGTTTGGGGGGCTTGATTCCTGGTTTTGAGGGCAATTGCTCGTATGGCGTAGGCGATTGACTACCAGACGACTTTCTTCTCTGCGGAGGCCTTGGTGCTGGAAGCTTGAGAGCTAACTTTGGTTGAGGAACTGCTCCTGGCTTGGCATTTCTAACAAAACAAACAGCAGTTACTATGCAAAAGATATCAATTATTAAAAATATTTTTTTCATAAACATCTTGAATAACAACTTAAATAAATTGATTAAAAAGAAATATATGTGTCCCCTCACAATAATCCAAATTTCGGTCTTGCACCCGAAACTCTAACATTTCAAAATTTGTTTCTTTTGTTGACGTATATAAGGTACAGTTACAAAAAAAGTGGTTGACCTCCGGTGTAATAACCAAGGGTTAGGGTTAGGGTTAAGATCAGGTTATTTCAATAGTTTTGTGGGTAGTGTATCCTGTGACGTCAGCTGTGGTTATTACACCGGAGATGAACCAAGGAAGTATGATGATGTAAAATTTTCGAGACATTGACAAATTAAGTATTTTACGATTACCAAGTCCAATAATTGTTTTATCATTCGATTACTGAATTTGATCTTTCTATTTTTTATAGGACTGTTTAGTCACAGTCGGTTTTCTTCAGTTGTCAATGAGAAAATTTATGCTGTGTCAAAACTACTCGCGAGCAGCAGTAACATACTTGCAGACGGTAACGCGCATGAATAGTATCATATTACAATTATTTATAAGTTATGTGTATGGCCCTGGTCCAATGAGAAAGAAGTTAAAGTTCCATCCAATGATAATTCCTCTTCTAGTCCTTGTTGTTCTGTCCCACGATTATTATGTTCTGTGACCTTTTGGTCTTCTTACCTGCTTTTGGCAGTCCTACCCTCTTCAGGTGAATAATGTTGGTCTAATGTCTGATGTATTTATTATGTATTTGTTTCTCCCTTGAATGTGGTAGCGGTGTTTATGGTTTTAATCCTACGTGATCTTGACGTCTAGTCTCTCTCTGTATGTTACTCACTCATATTAAGACTTTATCACGAAGAAAATTCCGTACCTTGGAAAGAGTGGGTTCGTCATCCTGATCTCTCCTTCGTCACTAAAAGTAAAGTTTCATATTAGTGTGAAGGGAAAACTACGCACACTAGCTAGTCGATTTGAAAAACTAACACGATGGTGCAAGGAAGAACTCGAGATTTAGTGCACATGACGAGTTTTCTCGTTTGGGAAGAGAGTTTCCTTTTTCTTCCTTTTAATTCTATCTACATCAATCAGGAGCCATGAATAGGAGGTTCCATATGAACCATATGCTTGAGTCAACCTTTGCGCGTTTCTTTATTTTCAGAACTACGTTTTCAGATTAAGGCTCCGATTCAATTTAAAATTTCACACATTTTTCACCTATGTAACAAGTTTCACAAATGTTTCACATGAATTTTACACGAGCTTCACACAAATGCAATTTCAATTTTCAATTTCAATTTCAATTCATTGAATAAATTACAAAACATATATACAATACATGAGCCTACAAATAGCACAGCTAATCGAGGCAAGCTCATGTTTACAAATTAAATATTAAAATAATTTGAAAAATTACAAATTACAGTGTACAATAATTTTTTAACTAATTTTAAGGAAACATAATATAAATTCTATTTTGGAAAAGACATAAATACTGTTGGCTAAGAGGCAAAGATATGTAGATATGAATAATAAATTAAGATTTTATAATGCCAGCCTATACTCGTATGTTGTTGAAAGCCAGATGTAAAAACTGGTCACAAATGTAATAAAGGTACTGGCTTATCACATCATATCACTCACTCACAGGATAAATCAAGTTCTTAACATATAGAAATATCTTTAAATTCCGTCATTACCTGCAGAGGGACATTTCCTTTTGCTGCAACAAGGCGAAGAATACTAGCAGTCAGAGCTGTAGTTGCATATCGCTGATTCCCATTATACTTGATGACAGGACCCTGTGAAGGACATCTAAATCACAGTGCTGCTTTACAAATGATAAGTACAAAACAAACAAGAAATATATATGTATAACAAGGTAAATTCAAGAAGTTATTATCATCGTTATCATTATTGTCATCATCATCATCATCACTACCACCACCATTACCATTATCACCATCGTCATCGTCATCGTCATTATCATCATCATCGTCATCGTCATTGTTACTGTTGTTTAGTATCTTCTCAAGTATCAGCAACAGAATGTTTGATTTCTTACAGTATAAAATGCATCTTATTTGAGACAAAAAACCCTCAATCAACCAACCTCGTAACTAGATGTCTATCATCTCGACTGAGGAAAGAGCCCTGCATACGCGGTAGTTTCTAAATGTGCAATCAGTCACAACGTAATTAAGTGTTAACTTCATCTTTTAACATTTCATTAGCCGGCGTAGCTGGCGGTCTGGCGATGAGAAGGAAAAAGTAGAAAATGTGGGCACCATGTTGGTCAAGTTTGAGCGGAAAAACTGAGAAGAGCAAAACATGGACATCGATGGCGGATGGGGGGGAAGGGGGTGGAGGTTGAAAGACCTTTTCGTTCCCCTTCCCCTAACCAGTTATTTCCTCTCTCCAGTCTTTCCTCTAGATCTCAAACTTGTCCGACATGGCATCTAAATTTTCGATTTTTTTACTCCTTGTCAAAAGACCGCTAACTTTCATCGTTGCTGATTCAAAGTTCATTTTCTACACTTGGTTACAGTGTCAACGTTGCCAGAATGTCGGAAAATTTCACTTTGTTTCAGTATCTCTTGAAATTTTTTTATTGGTGTTAGTTATTGCTGTTGCTGTTGCTGTTATTGCCACTGTCACTATTGTTGTTACTGTCGTTGTTGTCACTGGTATTGTATTCTGGATATGAGTATTTCAATACAAACTTTGCTCTGGTCTAAAAGTTTCAATGAAACTATAACACACGGTATCAAAATACTTCATTGTATACTTTCAGAAAGAAATTAGCTAAGATGTAAAAAGTTCACTTGAAGGCTATCCCTAGTGATAGAACTGCCCTGATAATGAGTTTTCGTCACTTTGGCATTGTTGTAGGCATTTTAAAAACAGCAAATTATTTTTGTGTTGAGGTAGTGTAGAATGACATCGTTTGCTTCCTTGAAATGAAAAAATTCATACTGAGAATTTTTTGATCTTGCAGTAGGCAAACAGTTTTGCAAAGTTTTTAAGGCACTCAGAATTGGGCCAAGTTTCACCTAGCCACTATGGACCTGTCAGATGTAGCTTACTTTCGCGCTTTAGCAAAAATAAAGTAATGCATGGGAATGAAGTCACAATACTAAATCGACAATTTTATGTTGTCAATTGTCAATAAAAAATTATGTTACCTTGTGCAAGTGGGGTCTGTGATTCTCTTCATGTTTTTCCCTGGCAGCAAACCAAATTACAAAAAAATGAGATGCTGTTGACATCATTAAAACTTGATGGTTTAAAAATAACTGGATCGGGATGGAAGGGTTTTTACACGTGAATGTTTACTCTGCAACATGGATGGCTAATCTGGTTTAAACATCAAAGTTTACTAATTATAACTCAACACTGGTTGCAGCAAGAATGGAAAATCGATTTGTTTTTGTGGGTTAAAATCACTTGTGCACTGAGAAATTGTAAAAAGATTACACGATTGGATACCTACGAGTAATTAGGATGGACTCCGTGAGCTTGGTCTGCACTTAGCAACAAGGACTTAGATATTGCCTCTTCAAAGCTTGTGCAACTTTCTCCTTTAGGAAGAAAAATCGATTACTCATTAAATCAAAAATAAAGGTCATACGCTTATATTTTATAAAGCGTTACTTCAGTTCAAAAAAAATCACAATACGTTGCTTTTATACATATATTTCATTAAAACAGATTCTGCCATACAAAGCTTTTCATGTTCACACAGCATTTAATAAAATGCCAAACCAACACGTTTGAACAATGGTGATGTTGAAGACTGATGATGATAATGATGATGATGATATGATGATGAATGAATGAATATTGATGATGATTGATGATGCTGATGAGTGATGAATGCTGATGAGTGATGAATGCTGATAAGTGATGTTTGTAGATGATTGAGGATGCTGATGAGTGATGAATGCTGATGAGTGATGAATGATGATGAGTGATGAATGCTGATGAGTGATGAATGCTGATGAGTGATGAATGCTGATGAGTGATGAATGCTGATGAGTGATGAATGCTGGAGTGATGCTTGTAGATGATTGATGATGTTGATGAGTGATTATTGATAATGATGAGTGATGATGATTGATGAGTTCTGATGACGAGTGATGATGCTAATGAGTGATGATTAGTAATGATGATGAAAGACGATGATTGATGACGAGTTCTGACAAGTGATGATGGTGATGAGTGATGATGATGAGTGACAATGAGTGATAATGATGACGTTGACAATGCTTACAAAATTAAATTAAAGACTGCTACTGCTACAAACTATGTTAAGTGACTGGAAATGAAGTTTAGCAAGAATAAGAGCAAGAGCAAGAATCACCTCTATAACTAATTCATATTTCCTGGAAAATAGGATAAACCAACTGAAAGTTAAACTACTAAAAGTCCCTCTTTTTACTCTCGACTCCTTTGAGAAAAATATTGCTTTTAAAAATGCTTTTCCTTGTTTTATTTACAGCAAATCTAGGCCTTTTTTGATAGGATTCAATGCCTGGAGGTGGTTAATGTTGTCCTAAGACAGCACCCTTACTATGCAGAAACAAGCTACATCTCCATGCAGTATGCATTTTATTAGTTTAGTATTCAAATTTAAACCACCCCAGATCCAGTATGACCTTGGTGTTCCTAGAACATGACTTTCTAAAACATAAACTACTTCAATACTATTACCTCTTGGATGATCTAAAAATGAAATAGAAACTATTTCCCTCAATTCTCACTAGAACTCCTCACTTGAGTTCACCACAAATCTTCTCACCTACCCGCGCTTAAACGACGCAATATAAACTCAGTTATTGTAGAATTAGCACCATGTGCACTGGTGGATCCAACCTGAAAAACATAAAATTATTCAGTTCTTATTCAAATTATGCATCAACAGCTTTTCCGTCAAACGTCCATCAATCACAGGGCACTAAGGCCACATCGGTAGCATTCATTATCCCTTGCATTCTATCCTTAATTATCAAACTCGTTAATAATTCATGAAACGTTAACAAAAGAAATCACAACTGTGAAGAGCATCTTAAAATTTCAAAAAGATTCTGGCAACGTAACTGAGGTATCTGGATCTTTGATGCCTGAGGTAAATGATACTATCTTTCTGTCTGTCTAATGGTCTTGTGCCCATGCCTGTATCTATATCTGGCGAGGTACCTGAGCTTGACAGTCTATGGGTCTGATGGTCTTGTTCCCATGTCTACATCTAGATCTGTACTGCCTGAGGCAGATTTTACTGTCTCTGTCTGTCTGTCTAATGGTCTTGTGCCCATGTCTATATCTATATCTTGCGAGGTACCTGAGCTTGACAGTCTGTGGGTCTGATGGTCTTGTTCCCATGTCTCCATCTAGATCTGTACTGCCTGAGGCAGATTTTACTGTCTCTGTCTGTCTGTCTGTCTGTCTGTCTGTCTGTCTGTCTAATGGTCTTGTGCCCATGTCTATATCTATATCTTGCAAGGTAACTGAGCTTGACAGTCTGTGGGTCTGATGGTCTTGTTCCCAAGTCTACATCTAGATCTGTACTGCCTGAGTCAGATGTTACTGTCTCTGTCTGTCTGTCTGTCTGTCTAATGGTCTTGTGCCCATGTCTATATCTGGATCTGGATCTATACCTGAGGTAGATGTTACTGTCTGTCTTATTATTTTTTCCCCTTGTCTACATCTGGATCTGTACCTGAGCTAGATGTTACTCTCTGTTTTCTCTCCGATCGTCTGGTGTAAAAATTACTGTATTTTATGTCCATGACTACAACTTTCACCACATGGACCCACCTCTTCATTGTCATACAGAGCAACCAAGCGAATGTTTGGATCATTTGGCAACGAATCAACTGAGTCAATTAACCCCTGTGGGTAAACAAATTACATAAATGTTTTTATTCATGACCCAGCAAACTACCTCAACAACTGTGAAGCTTTGATGGTTGTAGCAAAATCTCAATTGTTTTGACCATCACTGTAACTTTAAAATCTAAGACTGTTCTTCCACTTTGTACACATAACTCATAACCCTTTTGTAGTCTTTGAATTTGTGTTTGTGTTTACGAAATTTGAAACTTATACTTTTTTACACAAATTTCAGCTACTAGTGGCTAAAGGAGGCAATTCATTTGAAATCAGATATTGTTGAAAAAAACTGGAAACAATTCATAAATATGTATATTAAGTGTGGCATGGTTTAACAATAATTGATAATTTATAAAAGGGCATGCAATGAAAATAAGTAATTTACTGGATAATTGCTTATATTGAAAACTGCAACGGACTTGAAAATTGTGCCTTCAGCCTAACACACTGAACTAAAACATTGTCAAAAAAATGATATATCTCTTCATAACAATATAGACCCCCTAGCTGGCAAATACTATAACATACTACATTAATTATCAGGGCTTGCTATTTGAGGTGATAATATTTGAGTGCTCTCTGATCAAATTTTCCGCCGAAGGAAAGCTGTAAAGTTACTGCAGTGTATTAAACTTAACCATCTGCTAACCTGCAAAGCACAAAAGCAATTAACAAGATTGTCCAAACGAGGAGAGAGGATAAACTCATCAAGAGCGCCTCCAATAGCCTGCAAACATTGACAATACAAATTGTAAATTTACTGCATACAAAACAGATCAAGCCAGGGTCTTGACATGTAGAACAAGTCAAATATAGGCAGTAACATTGAATTTAACTTTACTACACCAGTCTACCTAGATCATGGTACAGTTAGAAATTAGTCCTAATTCTTTAACTTGATTTGACCTGTTAAATGTATCCCCAGTTAGCAGGCCTATGCTGGTTGGCAGTAATATTAACATCAACATAATCACCATCATTATCACCATTATCATCATCATTATCAACAACATCATCATGACCTTAATTATGATGATTTGTACCGCGGTTATATGCAATGACGTTACAGTATGATACGACCTTCGCGGTTATGAACGCAATTTAAGTAATTGCGAAAGAGAAGCCTGAAAAAAAATTCAGGCTTCAATAGGATTCGACCCTGTGATCTCTGCGATACTGGTGCAGTGCTCTAACCAACTGAGTTATGAAGCCACATCTGTTGGGAGCAGGTCAATTTCAGTGGGTCCCTCTATGCCAGTTTTTGTTGTACAATAATTATTATGATTTGCACCACAGTTATATGCAATGACGTTATGAGACGACCTTCGCAGTTCATAACCGCGAGGGTCGTGTGATAAAGTCATCATGTCTGTCATCATCACCATCATCAACATTACATAGTTATCATAATTACAGTAGTCTCCGGTTATGTTGAACTCGCTTATCTCTGTACCACGAACTAAATCCCATTCCCCTTGAAAATAATTGGTATTTCCTCTGTTATTTACTACTGTTTATCTCGAACACGCTTATAAATCTCGAATCTCCGCTCTTCTTGTACTATTTTTCTTTCCTCTTGGTACAAAAACACCCTTTATATCTCGAACAAGTCTCAAAAGCTGCTCAAAAGTGTTTTAGTATATACCAGCGCGGCAATCTTTAAAAATTTTAGTTAAAGAGAAAGGTTTGCACAATTTTATTCAGTGAAATCAAGAAACGTGACGAAATTCTTGCACGCATGAGCAACTCCGTTTACAACATGTTGTTTTGATAGCTTGTCAACTTCAAAATGCCGGTTTTTGAAATCTTTAAAAAAACTTCTTGTTTTTAGAGCAAGGTTTACTCAAACATAATCCAAACAGTTGTTCAAGGATGATTTAAGTTAAATTTGAATTTCAGTGCAGTTGAGGAAAGATCGAGCATGATTGATTGAGCAATCATTTACCGCTGAAAGGGGTTTCTTGAAAAGAAAAATTTCCAATTGAAGGAGGGTTTCCGGCGCTGCTTACGTATTCTAAAGTCTGCTTACGATTTAAAGTCTGCTGATAAAATTTCATGATAAAATTACTGGATAAAGGAACGGCTGAATCATTAAACTTGTTCAACCTGTTATCTCGAACTTTTTCTCGTTCTCCCAGAGACTAGTGTATAACATTACAAGTAATAATGCATTTTTATGGTACTGTGTTGGTGTACTGTAAATAATTTAATACATTAAATGAACAACTAATTTATAAAACGTACCGCTGGCTGAGTGTCTGCTAAACACAGTTCAAAGTCAAGAATGTTGTTTGCACTGCAACCGATGTGATCTGAAATCAGCTTTATGAGAACTGGTTGGTGGTCATCAGCCTTTCGAGATAAAAAGGTGTGAATGTCTTCAAAAGCACTCAAACCAATACTTGCTGTTTGAAAATCACTGGCAAGTGGGGAAGTGGCAGTTCTACTGTAAGGGGTGGGGTGGAAAACTGGGGGCTGGTGTTTCCCCCTTTATGTATATATATTATGTGAATATATATGTATGATCCACAAATGTACATTGGGTAGGAGATGATTCAAGGCCAATGAGGAGCAATGCACTGACTTGGCTATTTTCACCTCATATTCAACAAGTCATCAGTTGATGAATAATTTTTTTTTGTTTTGTTATGTACAAACCACTGGATATATAAAACAAAAAGATTTTTGAAACTTTTTTCCAGCAAAAGTTGTCATTATCAGAATATACACTCCAGTAGCTTTTTGACACACATGCCAACATACACCAAAATTTTCAGGCCTTTCAAACAAGTTTAAAGTTTGGATTGCCTTCTTTCTGTTTTCTGACAGAAATCTCACAATGAAATACTTAGAAACCACTGCCAAGTGGGCTTCAATGACTTGATCCACCATATTGTTTTCACATGGTCTAAAACAAATTAGTAAAAATCTAGTCGCTATCTATCACAAATGCTGTAATCTGATTGGCTATACCGTACTCGCTGTCTATCAGGTGATAGATAGTGTCTGTGAGATCCAATATGGCACCCTACAGTTGCCAACTTTCAATCATTTTTGAAGATGATTTGAATCAGAATCAGAATCAGAATTTATTTATTAATATTTCCTTTGTTACAAGCAGTTTTTTTTTTTCTATTTTTGTCTTTTTTTACATATTTAAAATAAACGTTGATATTGATATAGGAGTGGAACAGGAGAAAAAATATGTAAACAATCAAGGAAATCCTAGAATCTAAGGGAACTGTGTACATGTATGTATTGTATGGCTGAATTCAGAGGCAAACTACCTGCATTGTTTGTTGAGCAGACTTTACAGTGAATCTTTTTATGTTCTATCAGGGATGTCATAAGTTTTCAAGCAGCCGTTTCATTAAAGGTGTCACAAGTAGCATTTCTTCACCTAATTTGTACTCTTTCCAAGTTGTTGCACTTGTAATGAAAATCTTCACCCGTAACATCGAGTTAGCGCAGCTGTAACAGGTGTTAGGGGTTACGACCTTTACTGACATCCCTGTTTCTGCCTTATGCTGTATTGCCAAGTTTTAGTCAATTTTCTACCACAAAAACTTTCCTAGTTATCAAGCCTCAGCCTGAGCTTGTACTTGAATTGTTCTTAACTTTTGGCAAATTTGAGCCTCGTTGTTCTTATGAAATTGTTTTTATAAAAAAAGCATGTAACCAACCGAGTTTCACTGTATTAAAAAATAAAACGTAGATGAGGCAGCTGTTTCAAAATGCGGTCTCCGACGAGAAACAGGGTATTATTTCTATTGGGCCTCAAGTTCATGCGTGTGACCACTAGATTAAGTTTATGCGGATACTAACGACTGGCCGGTATAAAAACCATTTAGTGATTTGCACGCTTTTTTATAAGAACCAGTATTGTTCTTATAAAAAAAATTAAGAACCATTGTTCTTAATTTTTTGGCGATTCCAGCCTCAATTTGGTTTTAATTAGTTCTTATTTTTGCGAGAGTTTTTTATTGAAGAAGAAACAAAATAAAACAAGGTCTTCAAAAATGAAACGCCTTGCGCCACACATGTATTGTAGGACTGAATTCAGAGGCGAGCTACCTTCATTGTTTGTTGAGCAGTCTTTACAGTGAAATCTTTTTATGTTTTATGCTGTATCGCTAAGTTTAAGTCAATTTTCTACCACAAAAACTTTCCTAGTTATTAAGCCTCAGCCTGAGCTTGTCTTAAATTGTTCTTAAATTTTGGCAAATTTGAGCCTCGCTGTTCTTATAAAAACAGCCTGTAGTTGTTAATCTAAAATATTAACAAATTTCGCAATTCAGAACTAAAATTTTAAAACGTTCAAATATGGTATATTTCCAGCAATTATCCTGCTCTTTTTCAGTCACAATAAAAAAGTTTTGGAACGTCACTGATTATAAATACGTTTTTATACAATCCACCCGGGAAAGAAGAGAATGACAATATTCCTTTTCTGGACACCAAAATACAAAACTTTGAAGAAATTCTAATTTCTTGCTTCTAATTTTATAAAAATTGTATAGAATTTTCTAAATTCTAATTTTTTGAACATTTTCGATTTCTTTCTCCATAGCATAAACCAAATCTTTTTAATTGCATATAATTGAAAAGTCAAACTTCTATGGGTTAAACTTTCGGTTGAGACGACCTCTAGGAAATTTTTTTGTATGGTCCTTATTATTTAGAGGTGTGAAAATCAAAGATCGCAGCTTTGCTACTAAAATCGTTCTAATAGACAAACTACTAACCTCTTGTACAGACTTGGACTGTGAACATGGTAACAATATAAACGCAAGAAATAAGTTACAAACGTTAAACATTTTCATGTTTCTTTCGCCGGGTTTATCAACTGAATGCAACTGACGCTTGTTAAACTGTTGTAAAAGTCTTCCGCGTCTTTTATTGCAGTCAGTGTCTGTGTGTGGCTACTGCTGTTACAATGAGAATTATGCCGTATAGTCTATAGGGCTTTTGTATTCCAAATATGTTTGCTTATTGACAAATTGATTGGTATACCCTCCAAAAGAGTTCATTATTCGCCCTCTGAGGGGAATTTAGCCAGCATATTTACATTTCCGTATTCTGTTGAAAGCAAACTCAAGCTTTATCTTAGACAAAAGGTTGTAAATGCTCTAACATTATTCGACACAAACAGTAACTCCCACGCCGAAATTCCTGGCTTCGGGGGTACTGAAAAGTAAGTATGCCACTGGAACCAAAATTAAAGGAGCTGGGTAGGGCATTATCATAGGTAATGAATGTTCATCATGGGACACATCCCGCCATTTCTGTATTTTGCTTTAGCGAGCGCCAGGGAGCCATTTTAAAATTCTCTTTTTTTTGAGAAAATTTGCCAATTTCTTGACTATTTATGGGTGCCTGAGCTCATCATAAAGGGTGTAGAAGGCTTAAACCTTGTTAGTGACAAAGAACTGTTCATTGGCATTGTGAATGAGAGAGAAAGTGTTTGTTTTGCTTAACCGCTAACAACCATTCTGCCTATTCATGGACAAGGGTTCTTGAAGAAGGTGTGTCGAGTCTCATCAGGTCACATTCTTAACCTTTAGAAACCTCATTGAATGATAAAAGCATTCCGCTGCATATTAATTTCTCAAAATCTATACCTGCTCTGAGACTTATATACAAATTATAAAATGTATGGAGTTGTAATTTCCCGCGCGAAAAAAATTGCAAAAATTCCCATAATGCAATGCGTTCAAATGTCAACGGAATGGCGGCCTACTGCAGTTGCTCGTAAAAACTGTTTCAGTCGGCCATATTTCAGTTCGTTTTGTTAAACCAACTGTACAACTCGAAAGGTTAAAAGTTGTTTGAAAGTGCTATTTCCGCATGACGCAATGCGCCAAGGATTTTGTATTGAGGTAAATTCCCGTTTTTGAATGAATAATTTTTAAAAACATTGAACAATGCACCGAACTTGTTGTATCCTATCTCTTTATAGTGCAGAAATTTTAGAACCTTTTTTCACCGAAGTACATTTCTGTTTGCCAAGTTTAGAACTGAGCTGGTTTCAGCTGTTAAATTGTGAAGTTGGATGAACTTAGATTTTTTCAACCGAAAGTGGAATCTTTCGTAAAAAATTTCCCCCCAATGGCAATTCAGTGGAGTGAAGTAGATGTTGGGTTTGTCTGTGGGTTTAGTGAAGAGATCACTTTTAATAGAACCAATGTTAGTAAAGGAGTATGAATTTGTGAATAGTAGGATGGATTCTGTTAAGATATTCTGCGAATATTTTATGGTTGCCTGGCCCTTCTGTACATATTTACATTTCTGTATTCTGCTGAAAGTAAATTTAGATGTGCTCACGCTTTTTTTTAGACAAAGGTTGCTTTAACTTTATTCGACACAAACAAAAATGGCTATACCTAAATTAACTTTTTTATGTGCAAAATGTTTTGCATGGTTAGCTGATCGACCAGCTTCCGTTTGCGAAAAACGCAAGAGCAAGAATTTGATGAAACTTAAAACTTTACGATAGCAATTGACAAAGTGGAAGGGAGCATCGCATACCAATATTTACCACGAAAAACGTCATTGTGACGTTTTTCTGAAACCCCTAACCCCATGACGAAGGTCAAGCTAATTTATCGATATTTTAGCTAACGGTAACTAATTTCCTGTTTGTCTGTTGTAGTATCTTGAGTTCTGAGAAACATTGTAGCTTGAAGATTATAAACAAACGTAAAGAAACTATTCTTGAATGGCCGATGATCCCATAAGCACCTTTTATGTCCACGCATGAAATGTCAATGATTTCATTGTATGGATTGGGCCAGCTGAAATCAATCTTTGGCTGATTAAACCAATGGAACTGGTCCAGTTAGAAATATTTCAAATTTCGCAACCTAGCTAAATATATTTGTTTGTGCAGCATGGGCTGTGCAGAGTGAACAGGAATCGTGAATGACGTCATATCCCGGTGCCCGACCCCGTAGAACCAACAGGGAAGTCTTTCTGGGTGCTGGAAACAGCTTTGATGTTGATTAAACAATTTTAGACGAGTGAATAACACCACACAGTAATTCATCAACTAGAACAACTGCATAACTTTATTAGAGAGCTTTGGTTGTATCAAGCATACAATCAGCAGGACTTGAGTACTTGATTTCTTATAAAATGTTCCGTGGCTGAACGTTGCCCTCATAAACATTATGATAATGTAATGATAAATATAATGACAATGACAATGGCATTAACAATGGCAATGGCAATGACAATGACAATGGCAATGGCAATGACAATGACAATGACAATGACAATGGCAATGGCAATGGCAATGGCAATGGCAATGACTATGACTATGACAATGACAGTGACAGTGACAATGACAATGACAATGACAATGATGATGATGATGATGATGATGATGATGATGATGATGACGATAATGAGTGTTTGAGCAGGCACAAACATTAGACCTTCGGTCTCGTGTTTGTGCTCTCGATTTCCCCCAAACGTACCTCGGTTTGCATTAACAACAACAACAACAATCTTTATTTATGCCTTTGGGTACTATTTGAGATTTACATAAATATTGGTGGGTGACACAAATTTTCAGCACGGGCACCCTAAAATAGCAGAGCCAATCGGGCCAATCAGGCATTAGCCTGTGCAATCAGGCATTAGCATGATGAAACACGGCAACTGTGTTTCATTTCTTGATTACATAACGGGAGACAGTAGAATTTTTCTATAACAACGAGTTAAACCTAGGGTAAGGTAGGGTTTTTGTAGCCAGTCGAAACCAAGCCAAAAGATTTGTTTGATGATAACGTTTCGGGGCAGGAACGCATTTGAAAGGGCGCAGCTACAAAGTAAATAAAGCCGTTTCCTACAACGCGCTGCCGCTGGAACTTGATTTAGGAGCCCCTGAGAAAATCTTGAATCGTTATTGTATGGTACAGAAGCTACGCCAACCGATGGATAACAAAAAATTATCACTGTTGTCTTCGTTATCTTGTGAAGGTCAAACCTCTACTTCACTCGCTGTTTACTTCTTGAACATGTTTTTGGAGCAGTTGTTTTTTTCTTACAGATCTTATCTCCTAATTCCGCGTAATTCTGACAGTGTTTGCACTTTAAACAAACAAGATATAACTGAACTGCTTTGACTTCCGTTGGCTGGATTTTGGCAAGCTCAAAAGTAATACTTCGGTATCTTTGAAGTTTCGGTCAGCTGGCTGGGCAAAAACTCAGAGGCCCAACGACTTTGCTATTTGTAAAGACAAACGAGATGAACAAAATCTTCATCGCAATAGATAGCTTGCATTTATAAAATTAAGATGGGTATGTCTCTCCCACGATTTCCTCGCTAACAACATCCACTTTTTTCATTTATTAAAAACCAGTGAAATTTTGCTCAAGCTCAATGTTCTTAGTTTTTCGGCCATTTGAGGCTTGAGTTCTTATTTTGTTCTTAACTGCCATGTAGTTTTTGATGGCTGAAAATTAACTAAATGTAATGTGACAGCCAGTTTTTGTTACAGTTGAAGATTATTCATTTATTGCTTGCTGCGTTTTACAGTTGTTTTTAAAGTTTATTTTTTAACGTTTTTATTTCAGCCTCAAATTGTTCTTAATTTGTTCTTATTTTTCTGGCAATTTAGGGCTCACTGTTCTTATTAAGTTTGTTCTTAATTTAAAAAAAGTGTATTATGTTTTCAGTATAACAGTAGTTAAACACACGTTCAAACTGATTTGACTAATCTGTTTTGATCTACTAGTATTCTTATCTCCAAACTTCAAGCTCAAGATCAAAGTTCAAAAGTTGCACTGGCTTTCCATCAAAGGAAAAAACATCAATGATAAAATTGTTCGCCAATAATCAAAATAAAATGAATAAAAATACCAATACTACAGAAATTGTTCAAGGTTGTTTATATGCCATATTTTAAGCATGGTAATCTACATTTGGAGAAATGAATATAGTTTGTAGACTTACACACTGCTGTCGGCCACCATCATTCACTTCAATCTTCATTCGACAACTTACACAATTTTAACCCGTTTTTGTTTATGCAACAATCTCCTGTTTTCTCTTTCTGAAAATTTCACCAAACCTGCACGCACGAGTCCACTGAAACTACGTCGAGCCATGATTCCATCCAATCTTATTGGAGTGTTTGAGTGGAGCAGTTGTGGCATAATAAATTGTTTTCCATGAACACCAGAAAGACTGTTAAAAAAAACACGCTAAAATCCTAGCTGATTTCTTTGTATATGCAACATAGCATAATTTCCTACTAAAGTATTATTGGCGCAACTACATATGAGATATTAAAATTAATGCTCTCGAGTATTTATTAAAAAAAGCCAAGTTCTTTTAATTATTTTTGTTAAAAGAACTTACACGCTGCTGTTTGCCGCAAGTTCTTTAAATTATTTTTGCTAAGAGATGTGAAGATATAATAGGTTTCCTTTTGGCTCAGTGCCGAGTCAGCGCCAAGTCAACTCGGAGTCGCAGTCGGCAGTTTGAGCTTTATTTTTTTGACGTACTCGCCTTATTCTCATCTGCTAAATCACAGTTGTTGTCATTTCACTTTTCTCAGTATATGATTCTGTTACAAAAAGGCTGTGTTCAAATCTACAAAAAAACAAACTTTTACTGTCACTATTTCTGTCATTGTCCGTCATGTTGAAGTTTTTTATCTCGGCGGACTTACATGACGTCACGTCATCTGATTGGGTGAATTTCGTGCGAAACACAAGCCCAAGGTAACAAAAGCCTCATCGACAACTATGATGGCGACAGATGGACGCTCCTAGTAATGGGCTCTTGATAAACGAGCAGTTGTAACGATTGTATCTCAAAACGGCTAGTAGCAGCCAGCTGAAATATACTACGTGAACAAAATTAATCGTAAGTTGTATTGGTTTTAATAGATCATTTATTGATCCGACGACAGCAGAATTCTCGTAAACGATCGCCTGAAACTTTTTTCATTAAACTAAAATACCAGAACTATGGAAGTGTCTGCTACATGTCCAAATTTCTATGGCCAAAACGCCAATTAAGTTTTTAAAGAAACGAAGAAAAAGAGCATTTGACAAACAAACATACGAGCCATGAGCCATGACCCTTCTCCGTCAATACGATCAAATTCTTTCTGCCCACCTTTGGTGGTCGTATGAACCGAGTTTCACTGTATTAAAAAATATAACGTAGATGAGGCAGCT
>JAODFW021108114.1:5888-16263 GCA_027575235.2 Palythoa mutuki | reverse complement strand
TGGTGGTGGGGGTGGGGGTGGGGGTGATCGAGCCCCGAAACTAAAGTGAAGAACGTTTAAAACTACCGGGCTTTTAACGCAGAAAAAGGTCCGTGTTTTATGAATTTTTAAGTATAAGTATGAATCTCTCAAAGCGTGTAAACTATGTTCTAAATTACCATTGCTTTCAAATTTTCCCAGGACTACAATATGAGTATGCCACTTCTAACCCCCTTCACTTCCCATCCCCGGATCGACCCACCCTCTCTTCCTTCCAAAGTCTTGGATCCGTTCCAGTACGTTTCCATGTTGTTATGATTCACTAAAAGAATTAGCAAGATTATTATTATTATTGTTATTACTTGCTAGTTTATTACTGGCATCGTAGAAAAACTTTTGCCTAATGCTCATACTGCTGGCCAATTTTGAGCGTGGGCTCATTGCAAACCGAAGTGCACTTGAGGAGTAAATTAATAGCACAGCTATGGTTTTGGAAGGCAGTATATTCGAGAAATACATTTGGTTTAAGAATAATACTGGGTTCACAGAAACAAAAATAAAATGTTAAAAATTGGATGTGCGTGAATTTGATAGCTCATGTTTGTGTGTAAGAGTTTCAAAAGACTATAAACAATTTAAAATCAATACATTTTCATTATTTACTTTTGTTATCTTAATTATGAACAAAGTAATAATGCATACACATTATATACTTTGCGATAGGAGCCCAAAATTTTTTTATAATTAAGGCCGTGTTTACATGACACCGGATTGAGTTTCGTTCCGGATCGAATTGGATTTCATTCTATGTTTACATGGTAGAATCGAAAAAATGGAAAACCTGCGGCTGCGTTGTTTCAGGTCAGAACATACATCTGGTCGCCATCTTGGATTTGTACCTCAAGGTGTGCATGCGCCAAGCAGCGCCCCGCTGACCAAACAATCGAAGGCTCCGGGGATGAGACTGGTCTTGTTCCGGAATGAACTTCGATCTCCGTTTACATGATTCAGGAATAGAATCTCGCACTGGAATGAAAGTTTCGATCCGGAACGGAAACCCTGTGCGCACTCGATCCGGAATGACTTCACCTTCGTTCCGGAGTCATGTAAACACTGTGCACTCAAATGCAGAGCTTTATGAGGGGAACGAAGAAATCGGAGCGAGTTCATTCCGGATTGAAACTCGATCCGGTATCATGTAAACACACTCTTAGAGTGTTAGACCTTTCTGTTTCAAATCTAGATGTTCAAATAGTAAAGGCCCGTACAAATGGACGCAACATCGTTGGCCAACAACAAGTAAAATTGTTGGGCGCAACATGTTGTCCGTTTGCATAAAACCAGACAATGTTGGCACGGTTCAACATTTCTATTGTCCTGTGTTCGGCAAAGCGTAGCCCGTTGGCACGGAACTCACATCACACGTCTGCGCACGCGCATTGTCGGATTACTGCGCCAAAATACGTCGCTTCTTTAGACAATCGCCAACCGTGTTGGAAGTTATTGCATTTACATGCACTACATAACAATTGCCAACAATTCTCAATTTGTTGGTCTGACAATGTTGGGACTTGTTCCGTCGGTTTGCATGGGCCTTAAGGAAACAATGATGTTAACGTTTTATTTCCCGTGCTAAACTCCTTATGTTTTCACTGCTTTTGATATTTAAGATATAAGAATATTGATAAAAGACAGATCATATATACCTGCTCTTCCATAATGGAAGAGATTAAACAACAAGAAATTCTACACTGTGTGTAATATTAGGCACGTATCGCCATCTTGGCGAATTCATGGAGGGCAGATGTGAAACCCATGGCACCTGCTCCAATTATGGAAGTCCTCCCAAAGGCAAAGTTTACCAGCTCTTAAAGCTGATGTTACATCAGGCAATTTTTTGTGCGACGCCATTGCGAGACAAAATTGCAAAAATCTTTCACTGGATTTTATTTTCAGGGTGTTACACGCTGCAATGGCTCGTGCAACTCCTCTAGCTCGCAATGGCCGTTGCGAGACAACTCGCACCAAAAATTGCCTCGTGCAACATCATCTTAAGTAAGACAAGCGTGGTTTGGGATTTTGTTCCGAGGCAATTCAGTTTCATCTATAATTATAAATATATAGTAGAGGAACCAACCCCTTTTAAAACATACACGTCTATATATTTCACATATGTATTTCAAAGCAAATAATAGAACAACAAATTCACATTGCACAATATTATATTTTATTAGACACAAATACGACGGCAAATTTTCACTTAAAATAGTTGCAAAAAGCCGTTGATGATGCACGTGGTTTGAAACGAAGGAACATTTAAAATTGCTGGATCTGTACAGTCAAAGAGATTCGCTATATTGTAGTATAAATATGAAAATTTATATTTCAAAGTTGAAAAACCTTTAATAAGCCGCGTATTTGAGCCGGATAAAACCCAACGTTAACCGTACTTTTGTGTTTTGTTACGTCGCCACAATATGCGTTTCACATAGAAGTCGACCCTAAAAATGTCTCTGTTCTACACTTATTTGTAATTTATTCCTAAAGTTTTAGTTTCGACGAAAAATTCACCAGTGTAACGACTGCATGTTATTGTTTAAGGCAATAAAATAATATGTTTAGTATTTACGGGTATAAATTTATTCTTGTTTAAAGAGCTTTTTACCCTGGGAAAGTAATATACACAAGCACATTTCACTTGAAGAATTTCTGATAGTGTTTAAAAGGTCTATCAATATTGCATGCATACCATCATCGACACAATTTAAATTTTTATACATGTCATAGAATTTCCATCGCGTCATTATTCTAAACACTATAGAATATATTAATAATACACCTAGTGACAGGTTGGACGATTAAATAAGATGGACCGCTATATATTATAATTTAGTTTTATCAATGACTTTCCAGCATGTATATAAGATAAATATATTCTACCAGCTGTAAAATAGTTTGTATTAAAAAAGGCGGATTTTGAAACAAAATGGAGTGGCGCTTTTTTTGAATCTCAAAGCTCATCAAGAACGGTCTTCATTTTTCTACTAGGATAACCGACCTACTTAAAATGACCTCGGCTGTGCAACGGCAACAATATTAATTGAAAACAAGACTTTTCCTTACCTTTTGCTTTTACCGTCGGCTCACATTTGATAATTCTTTGCTCACTCGATCAAAGCATTATGTTTTGACTATTTCCATTGTTTGAATTTTCCGCGTACCGCCATCTTAAAATGTGACGTGCATCGTTTGCAGTGCCAGACCCCCACTCGTTTATTGCTATTTCTTTTAAGAAACGATCCGAGTAAGAAGAAGGCAGGTCAACGGCAATGGTGCAGAAAGGTGCTAATTGCGTTATTGTTAAACCGTTAATCTCATTGGCTTAACTTTAAAAATCGACCATATCTTCATAAGTAAGCCGAATTTCTTTCTTTCCAGTTCACTCATCCATTCCCTTCAAGTTGAAACATTTTTGTTTTTAAACTAAAGAAAAATTCTATGTGGGGAACATCGAAAATGAAATGGTTTTCATGGCTTTTGTTTTCGAGTCTTATGATTGGATAAATCATTATAGCACAAAAGAAACATTGCTTTAAAATATAGTTTCATTGCATTTTACTTTAAAACCATGTTGTACAGAGGCTAATGTATTCTCAGTATGAAAATCTAAACATTCGGGTGTGGGAAAAGCGAAATGGCGCAGAACAATGGGAGGTACCCTACTTGTCTGACAACAACTTTGACTAAACAAAAATAAACAAAATCAGGAACAAGAACTAAAAAGAAAAACACAAAACTATTCGGTTCGTACCCGCCTTTACGTCATCTATATGGACTCCGTCACTCGATCGATTGACCCAACCAATCATCAAACTTTAGTTCTCAGGCCCTTCTATTTCACACTCGGCCAAGAGAATCCTAGGTTCTAGTATACTTGAACTTGATTTTTGAACCGGTTTGCAAATTAATTCGCGTGGTGTCAAAAGAAACCGTTACGTGTCTGCTCGTCTAACGCTGACCAAGTAAATGAAGGAATTTTGCTCTTGGTTTTATTTCGTTCTCAGTTGCGACGGGCTAAATTGTCTACAATTTTAAAACAATAATATCACATTGCATTTTATGCCTTGGCTAAAAGCCACTTTTGATTACCTTACTAATAATGTAAGATTTGCCTTGGCGACACGGACCAGCTATAGACACCACACACACAGGGCCTGGGATGGCGCGCAACCTGGATAGGGTGTAGGACACAGTGTACAGCGAGCTCCGTTGTTTATCTTTGTGTTGTTTATACTCCCGCGTTTTCTCATTCCACGTGCAGTTGTCAGGGAGACAAAGAGGCAAAGCTTGTGGCGGATAACTGTCAGACATTATGTTACCGGCAAATGTACTGAACTACTGAAACTGTAAAAGTGTATCAAAATGTCAGTATTTCCAAATAGTGTATAGAGGGCCTTTAGAGGTCATTTTGCTACCTCAGTACCTGTAGAAGCATTTTCATCTGCATCACACTTTATTTGCTGTTTGATATTTCGGTTATTCGGCTCAAAATACTAATGGGCTCCAGTAAGAACTAAAACATGTGAACTTGTTCTTTGTTTTGCTAGCATCTTTGGGTCTTCGTTTTTTAGCTAATTTTTAGATCCGGAGAATTTTTTGTGTAAACTCCGCGGAATCCGCAATATTTTTGGCCGAAACAAAAACAAAAGTAACATTTCACATATTGCGCATTTCACTGAATGCTTTGCATTCTAAAACCGATCCTTTACATCTGAGAGGTCAGAAAATCCGCTAGAGTTACTAGAAATAGAATAACACTTTGAATCCAAAATCTGCACTTCATTTTTGGCAAAACCCAAATCCGTTAGTTTTTTGTTGAAATCCTAAGCCATTTTAATTTTTAGCCAAGTTCGTCGATCCGCAGAACCTTTCACACTTCCCTCCCTCCCCCCTTCTATTTTGATTCTTCGCAGCTTTTGATAAAAGACTTTAAGCAATGGGGACGATAACGCCAACGACGACGGCTCTCAAAAATATATTTCTTATTTCTACGGGTCATTAGGCTTGTTTTCTCCGCGTCAAACTTTGTGGACAGATAACGATTGAATTTCTCTCCTTGAAGGAATAAGAAATGCTGAAAACATTTTTGTTTTCGGGTTTTTCAGGTCCTCGTCGTCGCAAGAACTCCAAAAAAGGTCCTTTCACGTTCCGTTAATTTTTAGCCACAACTCGCCGTCCTAACTGCTAAGATCGCTAATAAATCGTACGCGATCGCCAAACGTGACGCCAGTAAATGGTGTAAACTTTCGTTTTCTGTAACGCGTGCATGTTTCGAAACGCATGCACCAGACCGAAGCAATTCGATCATGGCCAAAATAAACGATGAATATCGCTCGCCAAACGATAATAATCGATAGCTAGTGTGTTGCCAGTACAGTATTAAGCATATTTTAGTAAACAGCTTGGAGTATGAAGCCAAATGAAGCTTAATCTTTTATTATATTTATAGGAATGAACTTGTGTAAAAAGTATTTTGACGGCGTGTCATATTCTTTATAATTTTGCGATACAGCGAAGATATATAGAAATTCTACGGCCGGTAGTGGTGATATCGATTGTATATTCTGGTATAGTTAAAACTTCTCTTACTTAAGCTTTTTCCAGTCCCCGGCATTATCCGAGGGAGTGAAAACGTCGAATATCAGAAGTTTAAAATATAAACAGCAATCAAAGGCCTCGATTGAATCCTTTCCATGAAATGGCGAGTTCTGACAATAATGCCGTTTTTGAAAATTGTGTTTTCAAAGTGACTTTCTATCTTTGGTATATACTCTTTAAATACGGTCGGTATATTTATAGATGTTTAGATGTTCAGTTATTTCATTAGCAAAACAGCAAAGATTTCTCCGGCCTTAAACATATCGGATTTTTTTCCGAGTTCTCCATAGACGCAAGGCAATTCAAGGTGAGCGAAGCGATTATTCAGAAATCTACGTGGTGATTAATGGGCTGCCGGACCTCTAGAGTCATTTTTAAACAGCAATTCGTTATACAAGCTACACTCACCTGTTCATGCCATTCAGAGAGTTACTGCTTTACTTCGACTGCAGGTTTCTGTTCATTGTACTGTTTCTTAAGCTTGTGTTTGTCTCCTTAAATGCAACTGTACCTTGTAACGTTTATTTATGCATACAAAAATGAAAGTGAAAGTGACACGTTTTGCAGGGGAATTTCCCAGAATAACAGGTCATCCGATATTCTTAGAATTTCACCTCGGTTAAACTCACGTTTCATAATTCTTGAGAATTGTGTCCAAATCCCACGCTTCGAGTATTCACAACTAAAAACTGAGACAATTTTACCATATGTGTATGTTTTGTTTATTTTCACCGTCGACTTTGTTTGTTATTAGGTAATCGGAAATATCTGATACCAACAAACCATTGTGAAGATCACTATTTGCCAGGGTCAGTTAACGAGTATATTGTCAAGAAGAGCTGTTGTGTGTGAAGTTAATCTCGAAGGTCGTGTAATCAAAGGAACAAACAATTTTGATTACACATGGACGGCGGAACTAGGGGGGGGGGGGACAATAATTTGGATGTGGGGGCCTCCCCCCTCTCCCTTTCCCTACCAATAATAATCTGGCTAATAGCAACTTTTCAATAGAAATTTCAGGGAGGGAGGATTGGGTAATAACGAACTTTTACAATTTCCATTGTCCCCCCCCAATTACTTACATAATGTCTAAAAATTCCGCTGTTTATCTATGATAATTGTGTTTTATCAAGTCTATATTCTAATCCTCCAAGAGAATACATGCTTTGTTGGCTTTACAGATTACAAAAAGGAAACAATCCAATTCAGCGTGTGTGGGGTTCTATATCCAAACATTAATCGTTCAACTGTACTATAGAAAACAACATTAAAACCAAAATAGATTCGACGCAATGCACCACAGTTTTTTATCGTGTTTTATTATATTAACCACCAAATGTTGTCACTAGATTTGAAATCCGTTTAGTACAGTTAGTAAACACAGTTTTCTTATTAGCTGTCATCTAATCTGTAAAGAAATCTAATATAATGTATTTCAGTAATTTTACACAAAACTTGATTTCAATTTTTATAGTTTTTTTCATATTGATACTTTCATAGTACATTTTCAAAAAGTAGATATTTCTTCCACTTTTTCATTTTTGTGGGATTAGAATATTGCGCTAACATTTTTAATTCATCTCGTAGCGCTGTCACGCAAAAGGTTTTTCCTTTATATTTGTTTCAAACCAAATTAGTGATAGCGATTCTGATTTAATTACAAATCCAAAGTCACATAATAGCAATGAACTTTTAAAGACGTAACCCAAATCGTCAAGGTAATTTTTACTGGGCCCTCAGCATAATTGAAGTCATCACCGTTTCTTCAATCAAACGCTGGTCGCCGCTAGTACATAACTATTTTACTTCCTTTTAGTTTTAGTTTTTACTTTTTCTGAAAACAAAACAAATTATAATGAAATAAAAATTTATATGATTTCAAAACAATGAAGGTATTGGACAACAGTACAACTCATTTCTCTTTGTTTAGATATTGATAGTTTTGATATTTATTTCACATAATGCCGAAACAATTCAAAACGTTTTAAAACATTACTCACCTTGTTTCACGTATTTTTTTCTTTTTTTTTCCGTGTAAGAGTTCCAATGAAATTCCATTTTTATCCATAATGACCTAGTAAACAGACTCTGACACGTCTTTAAATCTAAAATTTGCTGGCTAAACCTGTTTTCGTTTTATCTGAAAATAGCTGAGCAAAGCTTATTGTCGCTGTAACGAAACGCAAGATGGCTACCAATTTTGTAAGTCACGATAGAAAGGTTTTATTCAATCCCACAGCGACTAAATGTGCAAAAAAACCCGGTTCCTTTCACAACTAGATATATTTCGCTTCGCTTTGGCTACAACGTTGTGTTAACACAATACATTTTTGTGATGAATATTCGCGGAAGCAGTTTCTATTCAAAATTTTTTGACAAATAGTGTTTAATATTTTTCACTTGGTAGCATTACCAGCCCAAATTGTATTTTCACATGTTAGCTCACTATCTGTTACACAGTCCTGGCAAAGGCAATGGATTCAACTACAATCACTTCCGGTTGGACGAATTATTTACGTATATATTTGTATACCAGCCAGATATATTTACTATTTTTCATCCCTTTCTTGACTGACATTATCTCATACTGATTATATATTTGTTATAGCCATCCCTATTATAGTTTATACATTATTCCTTAAATTACGTGAGGGGGACCATCTCGTATAATCCTTGCGGTATTCTATGACGGACACCATGGGGGTACCCAGATCTCAGTAATCAGCTAATTTTTCGGTCGATTCTCAGTAATCAGCTAATTTTTTGGTCGATTCTCAGTAATCAGCTAATTTTTTGGACAATTCTCAGTTCTTGTTTCTATAACCTTTTACCCTTTTAAAAGATAGCCCAGCAGTGATTAAGGTCATAGATAACTGTTGCTATTGCTATTGTCGTAAGCCCTTGCATTCAAAGGTCTTAAACAGAGTTTTATTGTATACTATCCCGAAGAGCGTTTTAGTGAAAATTCTTCACAACATTTTCGAACTCACTGTAATGAGCAATGTTGAGTAACAACCTTTCCCTCACGATTACACGCCTGAATTTTATTGTTTAATTTGTGTTGAAAAATTAATTTTTTAGGTTTACATACCAGTATATTAAAAGTTCTAAAACACTTCACGAATTCTCTTCACAATTAAAATAAAAACAACCTAACATACTTTTCAACAAGTTGATAAACATGTTTCTATTTCACAGACAATTCGACTTTGTATCAAAAGAAATAAAATATTCATCCAAAGAAGAGAAGTTCAACAGAATTAATTTATCTGTGCATTTTTTATTACTAGCAATTAATTTAATTATACTTAATTTAGTTACAATTAATTTAATTATATTCAATTACAGATTTAATCCTGTCAAATTTTTACAAGCGCGTCTTATTCCTAGAAGAGCCTGGCACTAGAGCGCTGTCACGTGCTTACGCTACAGTCAGCGTCGTGGAGAAACTTGAACTTTACAAGTCGTTGGTTTCCAGGAAACGAAATTTCGTGCGTTTTTGTCTAGTTTTTACAAATTGTGTGATCTTAACAATTCTACTGGAGTGTCTAAAAAAATCTGTCGCAATATTTATATATAAAAATCGCGAATAATATTGACCGTATTGTTGAAACGGTTTGGGCACCTGTTCTATGATGTTGGTGGCCGTGAGAAGAAGATCATTTTTATGATCATTTTGATTTAAAAACTTCTGATAATAATTCTTCAAAGTAAAAATAACACCATTAAAATCTTTTTTTGGCTAATTTCATGGTTTACCACCGGGTTTCAACCGCCTAGCACATCTAAACTTCAAGGCTACTAAAATTGTCAAATGTAACAATTTTCAAAAATCATAGCCAAGTAACTCTCTTACTCTGACTCTGGGACCGAGGAACAACTGAAACCCAAAATTTTCCCTATAGCCCACTAGCTCGACTTCGTAGGCGATTATTCAAATCGCTTTTTAATCTTTTTAGAAAACGATCGTTGTTTTTATTCACTAACATTTCACGTGGTAAAACAAAAACAATTGGTTTTTTTCCCCCAACGTGGGGCTCGAACCCACGACCCTGAGATAGGACTTACAAATTTGTAATAAGAGTCTCATGCTCTACCGACTGAGCTAGCCGGGCGAACTACGGTAGCAATGCCTTTTTCCAATGAAAATATAGAAACTGTAGTTTTTGGAAGATACCTGATGGTAAAAAAAGTCATTTGGCTAACCCTGGGATTGTGGCACCACAGCCCACACTTTTAAGACCTCCATTATCAGATCGGAGTTAATAAAATCATGCCGGAGTGCGGATAAAAGGCGCTGTAGAATTGTTTGTGTGGAATTTTCTTTAATTATGGGGAAGTTAAAACTGTTGTTTTATTGTTTTGCTGTTGTACGTTTTTTTAAAGAAACTTAGAAAGTACGCAATAAAAGCAATGTTTGGTTACAGAAACGTTTAGGAGATATTGCGTTTTTTCAGTAACTCAGCAGTTTTTTCTTAAACCTAAAACGTCGCTGGTGGTTCTGTTGCTTGAGAAAGGACGCGTTTTGGTTTTTGTTTCCTTAATGTGTTGCAGTTCAGCAAGCAAAGCATTTTTATTCTGTAGGTTGGTGAGTTTGACGTATCATTTTTGGTTTGTTTAAAATTTGACGTGATAAAAAGAAAATCATTTGGTTTGTTTCGCCCAACGTGGGGCTCGAACCCACGACCCTGAGATAGGACTTACAAATTTGTAATAAGAGTCTCATGCTCTACCGACT
>JAODFW021107135.1:0-14619 GCA_027575235.2 Palythoa mutuki | reverse complement strand
AAAAGGAATAACGAAACAATATAGAAATATGGCACTTCTAGACTGCTCTAAACGTCTTTCATCTCGGAACGAGGTGTCCTTTTATCAACATAAAGCAAGTCTTGGTAGACTGTCCGTGCTTGCAGTCGATGAAAAGTGATGTTGTATAGCAACCCAGCTTTCCTTGTGGAGCGACGTACTGAACTCCAAAACCTAACTGACCGTGAAACGTAGACGCAAAAAGAGACCTGAGTCAGAGTTATTGTTGTCTCGTGGTGGTTTCCGTGCGGTACTGCATTTCACTCCACTTTCACGCTCGCCAAAACTGTCCGATTTTTGTCTTTTTGTTTAAATTATTCTAGATGGCTTAGTCGTCTCGGAAGGGAAGTTCGTCTGTTAAGGACATCGGCCATTTTTATACTAGAGTAGAGACGGCTAAGGCGTCTAGATAAACTGAACGTATAATTAATTTAAGGACGTCTACTATAAATACGAGATACACTTATTATTGACGGCCTTTGGCAAGGCATCACGAGTGGGTCTGTTCGCAGGCCGCCATATTGACTCGTGACTAGTCCACACTCGGATTTGTGCATCAAGCTTCGGTTTCATGCTAGCAAGGCCGTCTTTTTCTGGGCGTCTCGTCTCTGGGCTAAGCCGTCTGGCAAAATAAGGTCGACGATATATAAGGGCATCGTTTTGATGTCCTTAATTTTAGACGTCAGACGTCTAAGTCGTTTGTATTTTTTCTCGACTTCATACTAAAAGTTTAGGACGTCTTAGGAGGTTTTAAAAGGTCATCCATACGTCTTAGCCGTCTCTAGTCTAAAAACGGCCATTGACGTCTATAATAGATATTTTGCTAACTATTTTTTTAGCATTAACTCATTAAAATCAACACTTGTTTGTTAATTGGAGAGAAAACAGTTTTAAAAAAAGATTATTATGCTACATAGAATCAGACTTTTTGCCTTAGGGGGAAAATACATACGAGTGCAATACTGTACCAAACGGAATGCAGACATTGTTATTAGGGCGGAATTTTTACAAAAGGAATTTATTCAGTTTGTGATTTTCACAATTAAATGAAGTATTAATTGGGCTTTAACTCGTTTTAATTCTATTGCCAAGATATGAAACCATTCAGTTTACCGAGACAAACTGATGGTGTTTCAAAGATCTTTTTAAAATCCATACTGAATAAATGTGTGTTAGACGTAATTCAGAAACTTCAGAGATTTATGACGTTTGAAATCAGTCGCGTGTTTAAAATTACTACATAAACCCTCACGCGAGGCCAACAATCGGAGCGTGATGACACGATTGCGTTCTTGTACCAAACAGCAATCTGTATCGTTTTTTAAAATGGAAAATCAAAACGATTCCCCCGAGTTTCGCTCATTTATCTTTGCATTTTAGGATTCAAAATAAAATTAAGCTTATGACCATTTCATTGGCCGAATGAAGCAATATTATGGTTTTATATCATACTACTTCATTTCGGCTGAAGCTTTTAAATAAACCAATTATATACTTAAGATATATTATTCTCTTTTTTAAAAGGAAAAAGACAATCCATAAAGATTGTCTGAATCAAACAAAGACTTTGCGTAGTTTCGTAAAAGTGTGACATCTCCCCTCTCCTCAGCTGAACTTCTTATAGAAATTTCTACAAAATATTTTAATGAACTTTTATACACATATCAATGTCAAGCCAAAACTACGCCTTAGTAACTGCACCGCCTTCTGGAATGCACTAAGAAGTGATATTGGGATAAATATATGTTCTTGCACTATAATTTTGTCACTTGAATGTAAGTGATTCGCTGATAGGTTTCACAAATAAATTGTTTATAAGAGTTTTTAAGTATCAAGTGAGAAGATAAAAATACAGGGGCTTTTGTTATATCTTTTGAGAAGACCGGTAACTGGAATATTGGCATGGCATGGTATTTGGTGCTCTGACTGAAATAGCAATAAAAATGTGTGATTACGGCAGTTAAAACGATGAGAGAGTTTCATTTCTTAATTCTTACAGTAATTGCAAAACCTGAACGAAAGGTATAAAACACTGCAAAACTGTACAAACTTAAAATTTACCTAAAACTTCAACTTTACATTTTTCATAAACCTACTGGTATTTATTCTCTAAACCGTCATTGAAACGAAGAAGTATTACAGATTGTCACTTTTATTCTCTTACCTTTTCTTGTTTTTTTTTATCAAAAACACTTCTTCTTTGAAACAAAAAACTGATATATTATCAATTTAGTTTGCTTTCTTTTAAGTTCAAAACTATTAGCCAAATAGTTTTCATCTACGTCATACAGCATCGTCCTTTCGAGATATCTCATGTTTTACGGATTAAAAATGTTTAGTGGTGTTTCTTTTATCTAAATCTAGAAACTAGGTGAAAACACGCTCAAACTAATTCCTTCAGTTGTTATGAACGAGAAAAACATTCTAAATTTCACTTTGATGCACAAAATTGAGACACATGAGAAACATACTAGGCCATATCCGTGTAGTTGGAGGGAGGTCTTTCAAGATCACTTCAGGAAAAACAACTTGTGAAGTACCTTGACTTCTTCGTGACATATTGACCCCAAGATCGTGTACAAAAACATTTACATCGCTGGAACCGATGTATAACAGTACCGAGTTTTCAGCACGCTATTCATAATTCTCGCCTGTCAAAAGCTGTTAACTTAAGAAAGCAATGCAATTTACGAACACCTTCAAGGAGACTTAAGAAAATAATTAAGGGTGCATGACCTCGAAAATGGACTGATATTTGTCAGTTTGCTTATTCAATGACTTATTCCTCCTGAAAATCAGCTGAAACCATAAAGACTCAATTTAGTATTTAGCATATCTTTCGGTTTGCGATGCTGACAAACAATCTTGATATACAGATGTTTTGATTACACACCTGTGTCGGTTTTAGAGAAGTTTGCAGTTGATGACAGAACGATTTTAGTTGTTGTTTCGTCTGAAACTCACAACCCGCACAAGTGCGTACAAACCTTTATGCCTAAATGTACAACAATTTGAGAGCAAATACATAACAGATTTAAAGCATGTTACTTGGATTATAAAATAATAATCTAAAATCCAAATGCTTAGATGCCCTACGGACAGCAAGACACCGGCAACACTTCATTTAAAAGGTGACATCTTTGATAACTTAGTTTCTTTATAAAGTTTGGTTTTATTTTTCATTTTGAAAGCCGAACTACGCTTTCGCTAATCCAAAGCATACTACATAAATTCTGCTCCGATCACCCCTCCCCTGCTGCCCCTCCCAAGAAAAAAAAATTGCGCATTTACATGACGCACGGCTGTGCACTTATTATTTTACATGGAAGTCTAGATCTGGTAAATAATTCTTTGATAAATCAGTAAATCAGTCATAAGATTTGCAGCCGATTATGTTGGTGGTCGAAAACTTTGTTTTGATTTTTTTGTATAATTCACCGAGTTGTTTTAATATAGTAACATTACCTTGAAACAAATATAAAATTTAAAAACATGTATTCATTCCAATTGTATGTAGTAACAAATTGCATGCACTTTCTTTATAAAATCACATTCAGTTACTTCGAATTGATTTAAAGACAGCAAAGACATACTTTCTCTGGCTATGTAGTTCCATTTCGTCTTTTTATCCTTTGCGAGAAACAAAGTTTGCAAGAAATATATACTAAATATGATTATAAAAATATATTTTGCTAAGAGAATGTTTATATTAGAAAATATGTTTAAAACCATTTCTTTTAAACTTTCAGTGCCTGAATGCCATAACCACATACTTTCAACTTCAGTGGTTGATAGAAAATAGTTTAAATAAATTATCGTAAATTCCTCATTGACATATGTGTCGATATAACAAAATAATATGTATTTTAATTAACTAATTAGGTTTTCCTTTCCAATTTTCCAATTTACTATTTATTTCGCCAAATTTCGTGTGTTTTTATATAAAATTGATCAAAACTTAGTCACATCACGTCAAAATTTAACGAACCCTCTGCTGACGTAACCTAGTGCAATAAAACCCAATATTTTACACGCCGATCATCTGTCAAAGGAGCACACACAGGGGTATATGTAATCATCTTTTTATTTTGATTGACTGATGGCATTAATGTAAAGTATCATCTAATAACTTGTGACAAGTTGAAGGTAACACACGAGAATGTTCGGTATGCGGTCCCACGTCCCTGCATTCTATCACGAAAGATTAGTGAGCTAAAATTGCTTGCAATGGACAGAATATTCCAAATTGTTATCGTTCATTTCTGCAAAAATATTCTCATTGCAAAGACCAATAAAAACCAATTTCCTACTTTCTGAATACCTGCCACAAGAAAGTTTGGTCATATCGCAAAAAAACAAACGCATGTCATCGCAATTCGAGCTCGGAATGGTTCGTATGCCGTGTGCCGACGGGGAGGTTTTTATCCTTTTAGTTCCAATACTTTCCTTTCACCGCTTCTTGCGATATTTCCTCAAAAGATTAACACTTCTACACCAAACACATTGGTACAATTGCAATAAATTTACATAGCTGTATCTTTGAGTTATCTCGTTTGTTTCCGATTCAAAGTACAAAGCAACACAAATGATTCTCGCGCAATAAATAAAATTTACGCGCGGTCAAAATTTTGTTGTTTATCATTTAGAAATGATAAGTCCTATGGCGCAACAAGGGCTTTTGCTGTTCCTGTTTACTTTTGGATGATTAACGAGCTGTTTAGCTTTTGTGTTCTGGTCACGAGCAAAACCTTCACGATAAGTGGCCAAATGACCTCGTCTGAAGCCACAAAGCGTTCAAAAACGCTCGACACAATATCGCTATAAAATCAACTCCATAAACGCCTTTCTTTGTGAATAAACATCTGATAACAAAAGTACATCCTAAAATGGCAATAAAAGAGTTTTTCGTCACCTGCTAAAGTGAAGGACCCGTAGATTATCATGGTCGATAGGGATAAAGAGCCAAATATCAAAACGTGGCCCAATTGTTTAAGATACAGCTTCATCAAAACCGTTAGGCGTAGGTGTGTAAACCAATTGTAAACACAAGACCGAGGTTTAATTTTCCTCGACCAAATGAAATGTGTGCTTTAACTCTGCCAACAATTAAGCTAAAGCCAGTCTAAAAATATACGGGAAGTGAGTTTGGGGTCAAACAAGAGGACAGACAAAGCACTGAACTTTCAAAACATTATTTGTCTTCATCAATACTTCAAATTCGGCAAGTGAGGTCGCAGCATTAGTTTAAGTTTGAGCTATTTATTCATTAGAACAAGACTAGTTTGAGTTGTTTCTTCAATCTGTTAGTCGTGTTTTTTGAGGCAATGTCTCAAAGAAGAGTCAAATTTTTAGTTTAGCTTACCAGCGAGGAACTCGGCCGGAAATGTACTTGCAACTAGATAAAACCATGAACACACAAAAGCAAACCAATCCGTTGTACACTACATACCTCTGAGTTCACATCACCATACAGCAGTGACAAGACGACTATTAAACACCACCTCATCTTGATGTGATTTGCTTCTGCGAAAAGTTTTTTTGCCACCAAGGCGCAAAAGGAAAATTTTCTTCTCTGTATTGTCTCCAAAAATCTATAAAACTGTGTCTTGATCCCTCAAGTTGAGCGTGAGGCCACGAGCCGGGGATATTGAATTTCACTCAAGGCACGGGCGAGTTTAACACAACGTCGCAATCTGAAACAGTTGTTAAATATACAAATATCAAAGCCCATTACGAGTAATTAACCTGTTTGCATAACAATCAATGTTGACGTAGTAGTTCTTACAAACTAAACCGCGAATATTTAAACTGATTTACGCGGAGGAAATACTGACCAAAGCGCGATTATTCATATTATCTGAAAGCAGTGTAGTATTAGTTTTCATTCTTGAGTGATTGGGACATTAGACAAGGTGTTGAAAAAGACCTCGGCTAAATCTTTATCACGAAACGCATACCACGAGTCTTATCTCAACGAGTTTTTGTAACTGCTTGCAGCGACAAGGAATTGTCTGTGGCGTAGATAAGGCAGAGATGTGATCGTTTATTCGCCCATTATTAAACAAAAACATGCCATTTATCAAATTTGACAAAGATAGTTTCGGCTTGGTCTTTATAAGAGTCCTCGGAAAACAGCTTGCGAACAAATGGACAACTAAACGCAGCCATTAGAACACAATTAGGTTAGCGGTGCATGTAACGGCACGAAACTAACTCGTCAATTCAATCATAGTTGTTGAAATAATCCATCAGCTGGAGGTATCGAAACCATTTTTGCATTCCGGTACGTACAAACGGCAATGACGTTTTAATCTTTTAAGTGGTGTCGAAAAGATCTGTAAGAATAAAAACTAAAGAAGTATAGAATTAGAAAACAAATGATAATTACCAAAACACAGTTTGCTGTTTTTAAGCAACGAAGTCAGAGCAAGAATAATCGACTTGACGAAACACGGGTTTGTTTGACCGGCACTCCTCTCGTCCTGACGATCGACCAGTTTTTTTTATTTTTTTGTCTCATATTTTTAAACTTACTTAGTTTTAAAAACAGCTATAATTAAATTTCTGATTGACGTCTGTCTAACCTAAATATTCTGCTTTTGTCGCTTGAAATACGAACTAAACGGAATTTTTCCACCTGAATGACGTAATAATGGGTTTTACGCATGTGTACGCGGCTGCTTTTGTTTTCAATAGTTTCAATATTTTAAGTTTTCATATTAAAATGTACAAAATCAAATGTTCATGTTAAATTCTACAATCGAAATTCTAAACTCAACTTATTGACTCAACCAGCAATCAGCTCTTTAATCTTTTTTTAATTGTTTCAGAAAATTACCGTTTTTACAGTTACATCTGGTTTTGAAAAAATCTGATGGGCAAGCATTGTTGCGGAGAAAGATTAAACTTTGGAATTTACTTGGTGTCAGTATCGCCCGTAGTGTATCAGTTAAAAAAATGTTTGGCATTCAACTCACAGTTTACTTCTACAACATTAGCTTTTTATCACAACGACCATTTAAATCATTCAAACTGTTTTTTTTTTAAATAGCGATCTATTAAATTTTTAGTCAGTTTACTTTTAGGTCTACGAATACAATCAAGAAGGGCTCAAAATATGGATATATTTGGAATTTTGCGACAGGGAAATAAAGAAAATATATAATACTAATAGATATGTTTTATCATACGGCAGTCCGCTCTTCCTTTTTTGGTCGTTCAAATAATTTGCTAATAAAAACCTGAAAACCTTAAAATATGTTTTGAATTTTTAAAAACAGTTTTCAAATACAATATCTTTTAGTGCAACAAGAATCTTCTTTACAAAGCATTACTATGTTAAAAGTTCAGATCATATATATTTATGTATGTTAGACAGCTCTGGGGCTTTAACGATGTAATAATTACTGACTCCAGCCCCAGGTCATAATTATCTGTATCAGTGTGGTTTTATCATAATCATTTGTAACTGTATTTAAAGTCATAATGTTTTTATCGCCGCACGAACAAATTTAATACTAACATAAAGATAAGTTATTTTTATCGACTGTGGGTGGCACTTAATGTTTCTTGTTAAAAACGTACAAGGAAAAATCGATTCGTAAAACTTCGTTTACATGTCCGCAACTAAATTATAGTTGTGTACTTCTCTTTCTATTTTCTTTATTTAAAAACAGAGTTAAATAAACGTATAAATATTTTGATAGACAAGATTCTAAAAAATGTGCCGCCGGACGATGCCCTAACTTGTTCGAGTCATTTTTGCCCGGTTGAAGGAAGGTGTTGTATAAGAATTTGATGAAACTAAATATCATACTTAAAAAATAAAAACGCCAAATTAGAACAGATGCCAGTAATATTGTATTTTACTCTTGTCTGAAGTACTTTGTTTGTTTTTCTGGCAAACTAGAAATTAATATCAGAGAATGCATGCAGTGTGCGAAAGTTTAGGATTTTCCGAGATTCTTATATATGAATCACGACATTGTAAATTCTAAAAATGTCTGGAAAAAGGACTTTAATTTTATTTTAACATTTCTAACAGCTGAGATAACGTCTGGTCCTTGTTTAGTTTCCGTAATTATTCATAATTCTGTATACAGAACAGAATGCCCAAATTCTCATAAATCCGGCTATGTTCGTAGTCCTAGCTAGTATTTTTAGATCAGTTCCTGCTGGTTTTAAAACAGGTGCGTAGTTCAGTAGTTGAGCACAGCCAAACCGGAATCCGTTATCTAATCTCTTCTAGCAAACTTGGAGCAAAGCCCTTTTAATCTTTTTCAAAGATATATTGATATGAAAAAGATAGGTAACGGATAAACTAAGCCACCCACGCTATAAATGAATAGCATTGATATGTTTTCTTCTTAAGAAAAACTGGATATAAAGCAGAGATACTTCAAAAGAAAACTACAAGTACAACGTAAACGACAAAGTAACATGGATCATGCACAGAAACATTTATTTTGAGCACAATTCTTCCTTCGAATTGCACTCGCGTTTCATCGTACCACAACGGAAATATTTAGTATATTAAACTATTTCAAAATTAGTATTATGGAACGATTTTATCGCGTTTTTGACCTAAAAAACCAATCAAGATAGAATCTATTAGCCCGAGGTTACTAATTATGTTAGTCAATATTTGTTTTACAAAACTTAGCTTTTTTAACTTGGTTTATATTGAAAGATAAAGAAGTTCTATTTTGTTTAACGAAAAATGAGGTTACCGAGAAACTTATTTGGTCGCGCTAAAAGATGATTAAAATAACCCGGCGTAAAAACTTCTCCCAGCTACCACACTGTACCACCGAATTGATTGCTAAAGCGATGTTTACCCATCACGGCCTCCATTATCAGCCAATAAATCAAACTGGTGCAAAACACGAAAGGTAATAAAACAAAATTAATTTAGTCTCATTCTGTTGCTGCAAAAAGGTCATACAATTACAATTGAGATACTCGACTTAACAAAAATGTTACCACGCAAGGAAGACCGCCGCTCAGGTTTTGTCCAGCTCGGAAATTAAGTGCATGCAGTTGTTTTTCAACAGATCTCTTGTCTTGTGTGGAGATTGATTGCAAATAAACATACACGGCTTCTTGCTTTGTCGCAACTGAGATCTTAATCCGATTTCAAACATGCAAAGAAATGCACACAATTAGTTACCTCGTCCGAAATCTCACACGATTTTTCCAGAAATAAATCAAATGTTGAAAAGTTAGAAATATCAGTTTGTGTTTAGAAATTTTCCAAGATAACGCTTGTTTTGACAAAAATATTGGTAGAAAACCTGTTGAGAACTAACGTACAATGAAGTGTGCCAGTTATTTTTAGTACTAAGATTTGTTTGATATACTACAGGCGATACTAGAATCTCATTTGCCCCAGCTTGAAGAATAGGAGTTCACTCTCTGAAGAACGGAATTCAAAATTCGATTATATGAAACTACACTTTTTTGCTTTCAAACATAAAACATCAGTACAAAAGCAACTCTCTGTATCGCAATCGGGTGCAACCCAGTTCGATTGAATAAAAATTCTGTTGAAACAACTGACTCGCTCCTGTTTTTTTCAACTTTTATTGACAACATGGATTGCAAAAACGCATCTCCGGCTAGCATTTTGAATAAAATGTCTTTTCTGAATTAATTGAGACCTAAAGAAATTAGTTCTTGTAATATGAAAAAATGGCAATTATTTTGTAGATGGAATGATTACATTGCACAATAGCTGTACTTAGAGTTAAATAAAAATATTATCGCATCATTAAGGTTTCTCCAAAGCTTGACCGCGCTCACATGTTTTTAAGAAGGTTCTCTGTGCTGAATAACAATATAATTATAAAAAGATTGACTAGAAATATCTCGGGAGATTGTTTTTAACAGTTAAAAAAGAAGACATTGCAAGACATCCCACAAAGGGCGTTGAAAAAGCTGTGCAACCAACCCAAACGGCTGCAGCTGCTAAAATCGCGAAACAGATGGGGCATATGTTTACACCGAAGAATTTACAGATACTTGCCACTTGTCAATGCAGGATGGATCTTTCTTCCCAGTGTTCCGTTTCAACTATCATTTGTAAAGTTAGTGGATCAGGTGATAAAGATTTTCCGTTCAGTCGATAAAAGACGCTGTTGCAGAGCTTTAATTCTTGTCGTTACTGTTTCGTGTTTCAAATAATGTCGCAAATAACAACTTCTGACCTCCGCGTGGAGTTGCGTTTCCGTTCAACTAGAACAGAAAAACCTCTCAACACGTTTTAAATTGAGTGGATTTTGTTGTTAAGTGACACGCCAATACGTCATCACGAGAGCAAAATCTAACAACAGCCATTACAGGCCACAGCAAGACACTAAAATATTTTCATATCTGAACGGATTGTCATCTTGTCGAGTGTACGGCTTTTAAAACCTTTTTTTTAATGTATGTGTGTTTTTTGTACTAATTAGTACACATGACCAATCTAACCCAAAACAGAGCTCACGTACTTATGAATTTTAAAATGCACAAGAAACTTTAATCTTTACCTTGAACTTATAACAATAAGATCTACTTAAAAGCTGCCCATTTTATCAATATATTGTTGTTTACTAGCATTGCCGCTTGCAAAATTATTGAAAAAACGATTATATTTCTACTTGGGTCATCTTATGTTGACGGGGTTATAATCGTCATAAAGGGTGATCTTAAGCTCACGTGCATTTCAACCCGGTTAATTTTCAGTCGTGCATTCTTTATTTTTTATCCTTTGAACAACTTTTAAGAATTCGAACTAATTAGCTGTAAAACACTTATCTTTTTAAAAACATAACAAAAAGTCTGGTAAAGCCAGGCAAGGAATATCCTTTATAAACGTTAATTTTATTACCACACAGCGGGTGACATCTCGTCCTGGCCAAGAAATTCCCTTCAGCTTTTAAACCTTCCCCATTTCCGTTTCAGAGACATTTAAAGATGTAAATCCACTTCTTTATGTCACTGAATTCAGTTTCCTTTTGATTCTTTTTAATTAATTAAAGTACTTGGAAAAGGTTTTAGCGAGAAGGAAATGCGAATAAGGGAAAATTTGCTCTCAGTCCAAAGAACAAGAGTTGTTTGAATGCCCGCGCGACACACACCGGAACTAAATAATGTTTTGCAGTTCGTAAAAATTTGAAATTAATCATTCAAGCACCTATTATCAGTAGACTCATCAAAAACATGTGTGTATGGAATATCCTCATTTAACCGGTTTTAATTTTAGGAAAAGATGAGTAACTTAACAAACGCTAATTTTTAGTGCGTCTGTTCTGTTGTGCACAACTGGACCAAAATACGAAAATTGAGCCGAAGGGTTTCATCAATCGCTTTTTGGTTTATTCACTATTGCACTTAGTTTAGAGCTTGACTCTAAGTCGAAGCTCTAAATTAATTTTGTTCTTTCATTTAGAAAAACCTATTACAACTAGCTGAAGGAATACCGGAGATTATGATGATTAATAGCAAAAGCTTCTAGACTGCACTTGCGGCTGATTTCAAAGCCAGAAAATAAATTTGTTTTCTTCTTTTCCGCCTTAAAAGGTTTTTAACTTAAACAATTATTTCAACGTTGACAGCAAAGAGATTTTAATAGAATGTGAACCAAATATATGCGGTTTTTCCAGCGTCATAAAACGTTCGGTATCTCACAAACGTTATTATAGGGCAGTATAGTAAGGAATTCTTTTGATTTCCCTGCCAAAGGGATACATACAGCAAACATTTTTCAGTCATTATTCAGTATTATCAGTCAGTTTTGAGTCGTAAGTCAGGGTGGTTGAGCGTTTTTCTGTGTTCCGTTATTTGGACAAAAGCAAACCTGTGATCCGTTATCAGAATGATTCGTAATTTAACCAAAAATCTCTACCGTTAGAGCGTTCAAAAGATGACGGCGTGATTCGTCATCTAAGACGCACTAAAAGCTCTGAAAAGCTTACCTTTGCACGCCCCAGTTAAAGGTGACCAGTTCTTCAGATCTGCCAGTGTCGTAGCGTATCGCCGGCTGGTATTGGAATTGGAATAGGCAGGTTTAGTAATAGTTAATTAACAGTCAAAAAAGACTCTGTATATATCATGACCTTACATCACAGCGATAAATTATAAAAGTGAGTTCCGGAAACACGCTGTTACACTTCTTTGTACCAGTAAAATTTTGCTCACGAGTCAATATTCTTATTTTTTTGGCCATATGAGGCTCAAATTGTTATTCTTTTGTTCTTAACTGCCATATATTTTTTTGACGGATGAAAATCAACTAAAACGCATACACAACTTTATAAGAACAACGAGGCCAAGGGCTCAAATTGGCCAAATTTAAGAACAATTTAAGAATAAGCTCAGGCTGAGGCTTGATAACTAGGAAAAATTTTGTGGTAGAAAAGTGACTAAAACTTAGCAATACGGCATAAAACATGAAGACTGTAGAAGACTACTCCATAAACGATTGAGGTAGTTCGCCTCTAAATTCAGCCATACATACATATGTGGCGCCAGGCGTTTCATTTTCCATTACCTTGTTTTATTTTGTATTTTCTTCAATAGAAACCGCTCACAGAAAAAAAAAACAAAGTAAGAAAAAATTGAGGTTAAAATCGCCAAAAAATTAAGAACAATGAGCCTCGAAAAAATTTACTGGTTCTTATAAAAAAAAGCGTGTACATTATGGCTGTTATTTTAATTATACATGTAGTAATCGCCGGAGTACAAATTTTGAATGAGACATGTATCACACCACACCACATCCCATCCCATGATCATGACACCACAAGACATAATATCACACCACAAACACATCACATCACACCACAACACAACACAACACAACACACTACATCACACCACAACACATCACACCACAACACAACACAACACATTACATTACATCACACCACACCACAACACAACACATAACATCACACCAAAACACATCACACCACAACACAACACAACACAACACAACACAACACAACACAACACAACACATCACATCACACCACAACACACCACACCACATCACATCACACAATAACACATCACACCACAACACAAGTGATGGAGTGAGAAAGCAGAAGAAATCCAACACTATGCTGACATGAATGATATGAAGCGCTTCTACGAGTCTGTCAAGACAGTATACGGCCCCCGGCCTGCTAGTTCATCTCCCTTACTCAGCGCTGATGGAACGACGCCAATCACTGAGAAATCACGTATTCTGGAGAGATGAGCAGAGCACTTCCATACCATTCTCAACAGGCCATCTTACGTCAACGAAGAAGCAATCAATCAGCTGCCTCAAGTTCCCATCAATCACGAGATGGACGCTCCACCCACCCTGCCTGAAGTAGAAAAAGCCATTCACCAACTATCCAGTGGCAAAGCTCCAGGAGCTGATGCTATCCCAGCAGAAGTCTATAAACACGCTGGGCCACAGCTCAAGGAAAAAATGACACAGCTGTTCCAGGCCATGTGGACTGAGGAAGCAATCCCTCAAGACTTCAAAGACGCTTCCGTGAAACACCTCTACAAGCGGAAAGGCAACAGACAGGTTTGTGACAACCATAGAGGAATATCACTTCTCTGTATTGCTGGAAAGGTCCTAGCGAGAATTCTCTTGAACCGCCTCATCGATCAACTGGAAAATGGCCTGCTGCCAGAGAGTCAGTGTGGCTTCCGAAAGGGGCGTGGAACCATTGACATGGTGTTCGCTGCACGTCAGCTGCAAGAAAAATGCCAAGAACAGAATGTAGACCTGTATATTACCTTCGTGGACTTGACAAAAGCCTTTGATACTGTCAGCCGCAGTGGTCTTTGGAGAATTATGAGTAAGTTTGGATGCCCTGAGAGATTCATAACGCTGGTTCGTCAGTTCCATGACGGCATGAAGGCTCAAGTCCTTGATAACGGCGAGTCATCTACCCCCTTTCAAGTGACGAACGGAGTTAAACAAGGTTGCGTATTGGCTCCAACGCTATTCAGTATGATGTTCACAGCCATGCTGTCAAATGCCTTTCAGGACTCTGACTCTGACCCAGGCATCAGCTACAGATACAGAACAGACGGCAAGCTGTTTAACTTGCGACGCCTTCAGGCTAAGACCAAGGTCCACTTCGATAAGCTCCGTGACCTCCTGTTCGCTGATGACTGCGCACTGAGCGCCGGTAGTCCTGAAGACATGCAGTTCTCCGTGGACCAGTTTTCCACTGCCTGTACCAACTTTGGTTTTACGATCAACACTGGAAAGACAGAGGTAATGTACCAACCTGCTCCAGGAAAACAGTACCAAGAGCCAACAGTGATCGTGAACGGACAGAAATTGGCAGCTGTTGACAAATTCACGTACCTTGGCAGCACACTATCTCGCAGTGTACACATCGATGATGAGACTGATGCCAGGATTGCCAAAGCAAGTGTGGCCTTTGGCCGTCTACGCTCATCAGTGTGGGAGCGTAAGGGAGTGAGTCTTTCAACAAAGCTGAGTGTCTACAGAGCAATTGTCCTTACCACACTACTGTATGCCTGCGAAACCTGGACTGTTTACCAGAGACACGCAAAGAAACTAAATCGTTTCCATCTTAACTGTCT